>JABUQX010048262.1:12500-43691 GCA_015478945.1 Trachelipus rathkii
TGTGATCCCACCTTACACCAGTTTTGGGTGAGCGAAGGTGGGGTTATGATATATATATAGTGAATATATTTATATATATATATTATAGACGGCGTGAGTGTATATATATATATAGTAAATATATATTATATATATATATATATATATATTATATATAGTATCTATATATATATATATATATATATATATATATATATATATTATATATAAATATATAATATATATATATATATATATATATTTATATATAATATATGGTTATATATATAAAGATATAATATATATATATATATATATATATGTATTAATTTTAATTTGTTAATAAATGCATGACACACCAACATTTGTCTACAGGGAGTTCCGACCCCGTATCCCCGACCTGTGAGTGCTGGAAAAACAATAAAATATTACTTAAGTACCATTTATTTATATAAACCTTCAAAAAATTAAAAAAAAAGACGCATCTGGCTGGAAATAGGTTTTAAAAATGAAACTTGAAGATTTCATAACTTTTTTCATGGCTCATTTTTTAAACCATTTTTTTTTACTTTTTTTTCATTACGGATCATTTCAAAGATTTCATAAAAATTTCATGGAAATCTGTGAAAATCGTTTGTTATCGCTATAATTTATAATTTCGTCCACATACAAATGTTAGAAATTGGAAATTTGGAGTCCTGTTATTTCATATATAGCAACTTTAAGAACAATTTACATTAAAATACAAACAAAATACATTATTTTTTCCTAACGATCTAATAAAAAAATATTTAAAAAAAATTAAAAATAACAATTTCCTATAACGAAACAAATGGTCCGATCAACATGTCGATCCTTGTAGCGTTCTTGGTTGACGGTAAGAGTATTTCCTTCCTCATCCTCAATGAAATAGGAGCCTAAGAGACCATGTCCTAGACAACACACATGATCTTGAAAACGTCACTATTGGAGTCTTTCTGGAAGATACCAGCTGGACCACTGAAAACCAAGGAAGCAAGTGAGTCTGGCTCAATTGGATGTAACCGTCTAAATGAATATGACTTTCCTTTGAGAACCACACATTCCTCACGAAATCCGAACCATCTTAAACCATAGGCAAAAATATTCCACAATACGTAAACCTCTATCATATATCTAGTTCTGTCAAGCGCTTTCTAACCTGTATCTAGTACGGCCATACTCCTGTGACCTATTATTATTATTATTATTATTATTATTATTATTATTATTATTATTATTATTATTATTATTATTATTATTATTATTATTATTATTATTATTATTATTATTATTATTTTATTATTAAATTATTATTATTATTATTATTTTTATTATTATTATTATTAATTATTATTATTCTTATTAAGTTATTATTATATAATTATCATTATTATTATTATTATTATTATTTATTATTATTATTATTATTATTATTATTATTATTACTTTTTTATATTTCCTTCAAGGTTAAGTGAGGAACTCCATGTAATTACTAATTTTGAAACAGTTATAAAAGAACACGACGCAATCTATGTTACCTGTGTGTCCATTGTGGTAGAAGGTACCGAAATGGAAAATTACTCGAATATTCATTTATTGCTTTGAATTTATTAATGCGAAATAAAATTAAATAGGATCCTGTATAATCTGGTGGTAATATCGTTAGGTTCTAGCCGATTAAGAGTTAAAATAAAGATAGGCCTTTTTTAGATAACAATTACAGTATAATAGTATATAATATTTTCTTTTAATATTTTTTTTTATAGAAGAGATATAGTTCACAATTGTCTTAAGTTATACAAACCCAGATAAGGAATTTGTTGTGATATATAGAGTATATCTAATGTAAAGTCGTTTTTATCGTGTAGATCCATATTTACTAAAGAGTGATTTATAACACTGATTTTTGGGTTGACACTCCACCACTGACCCCCTGCTAACTCACTAGGTGCGAATACACACCACCTTTTACTGTAAGGGATAGCGAACGGGCAAACTATCAACTTCCTTGGACAGGTTTGGCGGCTCGCGTCGCAAGGCGCATCCCTTATTATGAGGGATTCGGCTGGAATAGTATAGTTGTTCAATGAAAATTAACATACTTGTGAGATTGCAGTCTTTAGAATAGATCCTAAGATTACTCTTTTGAAGAAATATGCTTGTACTCGTTTATCTTTAGTCTGGTAATCAAGTATAAGTACATGAGTTCCTACTTTTATTTAAAAATTGTAAGTATTACCATTGTGTGGGGTATTACTGATATAAAATAGTTATTGATTAATTCGTTCGCTATCCCGTCTTTAATTATTATTTCTTACTTTATGTTACATCTATATCATCATTTTTCTCTTATTCACATTTGTTTTGATACTACAATAAGACTTAATCTTGTCATGCTGAAAATTGTCCTATTAGTTTTGAAAATCTTTGATCCCTTATGGTTATAGTAAGGTTTAGGATAATGTTTTTCTATGTATATGATATATTTCCAGGGGTATATACTAATATTATCCATAATTTTACATATATTGCATTATTTTTACGGGTAGATTTTAAAAAATGTGTGCAGAGCTGCGAAACTCCTGACATAAAAATGCACAAGGCATCATATAACAGGAACAAACATATGAAAATCAGATTTTATCGAATAACATATTGATATATATACTTATTTATTATTTATGTATTATCTAACATATATATGTGCATAACAGTTAATTAAATATTCATTTAAATCGTACGCTGAACATTTTATTAACGTATTCTTTTTATAGGTGATCCCATAGGAAGATGGAAACTATAAACACAAGGGTAAAGCTTTTATTGTAATTATATATTAATATATATTATTAATAATATTAATATTAATTTAATATTTATATATTTATTAATCTAAGAAATAAGTATACTAGTATATTAATTATTAATAGTTGACTCTGACCTTATAAGCTAACTTTCAATTAGAAGATATTTATTATTAATATATATAATATATATTATCATATTAATATTATAATTAATCTATAGAATATTATAATATATAATAATATATTTAATTATTAATATATATTAATATTATAATATAATAATATATATATATTAATTAAGTTTATATTGAATTTACTATTATGATTATATATATATACTGCGTATTAACATATTTTTATGAATTATTAACTTATATATTTATATATATAATTATATAATACTTCAGATGTTTTATTAAGTTTCTTTAAATTTTTGATCTATTATATACTATATCTATTATATATTAATATATTATATTTACTATATAGAATATATATATATATTATATTACAATTATCAATATAATAGTACTTTTAGTATTAAATTATCTAGTTATAAATATAACTACATTCAATTTCAGGACGCATATATATAAAATATATATATTTATATTAATATATAATTTAATATATTAATATATATATATTATTAATATATTTATCATAATATATATAGGTATATTATATAAATTAATATAATTTATATTATTATAATAAATATATATTATTATTTAATCATAAAATTTATATATGTATGTGTTTCTTGTAAGTATATAATAGATATATAATATATCAAACATTATATATTAATTTATATGGTAATATATAAAGTTATAGTCTTATATATACAATTGGATTAATATATACCTTAAAAAGATTCAATATAGTTAACATTTATATACAGACTTTTTCATGGAAGTATAAATTTTAAAAACATAATGGACTTAGATGGGGATAATGAGACTTAGAGGAATAAGGGGATTAAATAGATTAGGGAATATAGGGGAAAATATAATATATAGTTAATCTTATTCTGTGAGGGAACAATATATAATATTATAAATAAATTACTTTATGATATTTATTTGTAGATATTAAAAGATATAGAAATATATATTTTAACTAATAAAGTATTATTAATTAAACTATTATAATATATCATTATTACCTGATAATATTAAAACTTGATATAAATATATATATATATAATAACAATGATTAGATATGCTCTTAAATATAGAATATATAAAATAGTATAATGGTTTTTATAATTATAGAGAAGCGCCTCCAAATAACCTATTAATTTGGAGAAATGTTAAAATTAATATATATATTTAATATTTAATATATTTTAATTAAATTATTAATATGTAAATATTAATTATATTATTTATTTTAAATTGTTATATAATATATATATAATTATTATAATATATTTAATTAATATAGGTTAAGAGATTTATATTGTTTATAAAAAGGTTAACATAGATATGTGTATATCGATGTTATGTGCTGCAAAAGTTAATATATTACCTAATATATAGTTAAATAAACATCAAATTGAATTAATCACAGTTAATTTTGTTAACTATATATGATTACTAATATTAAAAATATAAATAATTTTCACAGGATCAAGAGATTGTTAATATTTAATTGTATATGGAAGAGATTATAGAGGAAGAATAAGAAAGAGAAATGTGATTGATTTAAGTAATGAAATAGGAAGATAGAGAAAAAGAAGAATAGATTAGTAAGGTCAAATCGAGACTCATATTCATTTTAACTATCATTATTGGTAGATCTTTCTACCTCTTCCCGCATTATTGGTAGATATCTCTTCCTGATACTCAATAAAGTTAGTAGAGAATATTCTGATTATAGTGTAGTGTATCTTAGAGGAAATTAATTATAAAGGTGATAATAATTACATACTTTAGAGAGAAGTTATTACTATAAATAATGCTTAATATATCTATATTACTATGTTTAATCATGTTTTAATTATATGACTTTATTTAATATATAATTAATAATTATATTATAATTATATGTATTATATATTATATTAATATATATTATATAATAATACAGAAATATATATTAAATACTTCATCTATTTGATGTTAATCAGACAATTAGTTACTACCTTTAATATATAACTTACTAATATTATTATTAGATGGATAATATATATAAGTATTGGTGTAAACATAAAACATTTATACTGATAATATATTTAAGTAGTTAATTAATAATAGTAATGTAGGGTAAAAGACATAATAACATCTATATACATTAATTATTATATAGTTGTATATTTTATTATATAATTTATTACTAAATTAACTTATGAATAAATATTATAGTTAACCTCATACATACAAGTCAAACTATAAATGAATAAAATTGAGCAACTGTACTTATAGGGATGATATAAAATTCAGTGTACATCTTGAAGAAGGAAAACATATATGATATAAGATATGGAAAATGTTTATAAGTATAGCTTGTAGTCATATATATTAACTTATAAACAATATAATTAATAATAGTAATAATATCCATGTAGAAATAAGATGTTTATTAAAATTTTAATTTATTGATAAATATTAATAAATATACTATTATATTTATATATACTATTTAATAAGTGGTCAAATACTAAAATTAATATATTAAAGTATATAAAGATTGGTTATTTAAAAATGTTATTAACTAATTAATTAATAAAATATTTTATGTTATATGTAAAGTGACTAAAAATAATATTTAAAGAGTATTAAAATATATATTTAGCCCCATACATATATGTTAATTAATATATTATTTAAATATAAATAATATATAGTATTAATTAATTGCAAATATAAACTTTCTATATAGATGAATAAGTAAAATATATCTCTTTGTTGATATCATTACATTTAATAAATACGTTAAATATATTCATATTTTAAAGTGTAGACTATACTCATTTGCATAATATTTTTATTTTTATTATAATCTTCAATATTGATATTCATAGCGCAAATTATAAAATGCAGTTTTATTAAAGCTAGGCTAACGGTAGTGTAGTGTGAGATTTTTGATTTAATATAATTAAATAATAATAATTATTATATATATATATATAGGTATTATATACATATACATATATTATAAAGTAAATAATATTGAGAGTCAGTAGTAATATACTCTATTACTATATTTTTATTACAATAATTATAAATAATATAAAATATATTATTAATATATCTATTTCAATTAAGAACTTTTACCTATTTGATTTAAATTTTAACATCCCTAATATAATTATTTCAGCTCAAGAGTATAATCCGATTGTAAAAGTAGTTGAGCAAATATATGGTGATGAGCCTTTCATAATATAATTAGGATTGCTATATTGAACAAGATAAATAGTAATAGGTATAAAATGAAATCGCTAGGAATATATATATTTAGTATTGATATAATTATACTGCATATATATAATAGTATAAATATATTATTATATATATGTAGGGGTTTAGGATAATAGGATATTAATATATAGTGGGTCTGTATGTGTACTTACTTTATTGTTATTTATATATTATTATACATAAAGTTATTATATTATATATATATATTATATAGTGAGAAAAAAAAAAAGATTAATACCTCATATGTAATATTATATATAATATAGAGTTTTATATATGAATTATTAATATATTACATGCAATTTGCATATAATTATAGATATATATCCTAAGCAATTATATTCGTATATATATAACTAAATATATATTAATATTATATACTGATAATTAAATTATTTAATTATACTTATATTAATAGTATATAATATAATAAGAACTATATCTCATATATGAGTATAGTATATATATTATCTTAGTCTTTAATTAGGTTAATTTAATTATATTATGATATTATTTTATATTATTTTTATTTTTATTATTTATTGATCATCTTAATTTTTTTATCATACTTAATAAATATATTTATAAATATTATAATTTTAATTTAATTTATATAATTGCTGAATTATTTAATTATCTTTATTATAATTCAATGGTATACTATACATACTTAAACTATTTATATAAACTTATTATATAATTATTATAAAATTTAATTATATATATATATAATATATAATATATATATATATTATATTAATATATTATAATACATACTATTATATATATATTAGGCATATGAGTAGTGTTAACCTATATATAACATAAATATATATATTCTAATATTAATATTAATTATACTTATCATAATTAAGGAAGTTATGATAAGAAGTGGGGGTCGATCTAGTGAATGCTAGCAAAATTAGGCATAGAATTGACATTAAAGTTTTATCAAGAATAATAGCTTAATTTTAATTTTCACGAATACGAATAAGAATTGAATTTGTATATATATATCGTCGTTTATAGAAATATGTATCTATATTATGGGTGTTCGCTTTGAGGATTTGTAGAACAATATAGTGAGATTACCTGATCAAAACTCGATAACTGTCGATTACGCGGAGTTATTAATACACCTTTCAAAACATTATTTACGTGTTTTCTAGGCTTTAGAAACTTTTTTATAGGTAGAGGTAGCTAGTGCTGGGACATGTACGTGAAAGAATAACAATATTTTCATATAAATCTATAAACAATTGAAAATACAGTCTATCTTGAAGACTTATATAGTTTTATTTATAGTTAAAGTTTTTATTTTTATTTACTATAGACAGCTTAAGTTTTTTATTTTGATTATTGGACTATAAAACTCTGAACTTACGTTTAAAAATAGCTTTAAAGCGTTGATCCAACTCGTACGTATTAAGCTTTATAGTTTCAATTCTATCAATATAGGATTTGGACACGTTATATACACATATATACTATTTAGCACTTATGTGTATAAATAATTATATTATATATATTATATGATACAGGTTATTATAGGCCTAGTGGTTATATAGTATTAAGATAGGTAGTGTAAGGTGATAGTAATATATATATATTAGATATATTAATATATATTCTAATATCATTTTGATATAATATAAATTAAGTATATATATATTGTTTATAACTACATCTACTTTACGTCAATTCAAAATTGAATGAAAAAAAAAACAATTTAATATATATATATATTATATATATATTAATATATTTATTAATATATATATATTATAATAGGTATATATTAATATATAATTATATTATATTATATATAATATATACCATAATTACTACCAAAAGGAATAGTTGAAGTTTATATAATAATTATAATTATATATTATGATATAATATATATATTATACTATATATATATATATGTAATAATAGTATTATATATATAAATATATATAATATATATATATATATATATATATATATTAATATATATATATATTATAATAAATATATATTTATATATTTAATATATTATATATATATATATATTATTATATATTAATAATAGTTATTATTTAATATATAAATATTAATATTATATATTAGTATTAATATATATATCTAATTAATATATATAAAATATTAATATATATTATATATATAATATATATTAATATCTATAATTATTATATATATATTATATATAATTATTATAATATATATATAATATATAGTATATATATACAGATAATGCGATCATATATCAAAGAGTGAATTATGCTCCAAAAATGGAACTTGAGTATCATAATTATATGCAAATGTTATATTCCAACGTTCTTCTATATTATAGAAAGTATTTTTTCTTTTCTTGTCAATTATGGCGATTTACAATAGGACAGAATACCAAGAGAGCTGTAAGGACAAACACATCCCGAGTCTTACGATTCTCCTTTTCGTTTCTCAATATGTTGAGTCTACTTGGAATGCGGGATTGGCGGCTTGCGGGATGTGCCCGGATTTGACAGAGCGTTGATGGGAATCTGATGGAGGTGAGTGCCGTCAGGGAGGCAGGGAATTGCCGGAACTCGCTTCCATGATATGGAGCTCGTGGGGAGTACGAGTTTTGCGGTGAATCCGTAACTAGAGAAAATGTAGATGATGTACGCGTTGCTATTTAGGGTTCTCTCACTCGAACTAATAAGGAGACGAAATTACCTCTAAATATACGACTGTAATAGATTAGTTTAATTAACTCGAGGTACTGGCGTTCGGATACCATTGCGTAATCACGAGTATTAAGATGGTCTTTATCAGATGATAGCTCTCTATTGGGTTTAAAATAAAGTTTCGAGAGCCAGAAGAAGTAAGATGCTGACTAAAACTTAGTACAGGAAAAATATATATATATATATTATATATATTATAATATATAATATGATTATGAATCGTTCTTCCTGGGAGTTGTTAGAGAGATTATAGAATAATTATATATATTTAAGTAATATATATATACTAACAATAAATAAACTGAGTTATTGAGAGATGATATATAAAAATATATAAAGTAAAATTCAATTAATAAATAATTAATTAGTGACAAAAGTAACACTATATATTAAGTATACTATTTATTATATTAATATAGGTTAAACCTATTTGCTATTATTAACTATTAATATTATCTAATATATAATAAATTTAATTATTACTTATAATATAATATAATATTATATATAGAAATATAAACTTAATATTATTTATAGTTATAATATCAGTTAATTATTAATATAAAAATTACATAATATTTATAAAATACATCAGAATTTATGTGAAATACATACTATATATATTATAATAATTATACTATATATATATAAGTAGTTATATTATTAATATATATATTATATATAATAATATTATAAGTAAGGTATATTTAAAATATTAATTTATATAATTAAATGTATTATTCATTTATTATTTTATAATAATAAATTAAATTCAAGGTATTATTATTTATAATATTTAATATAATTATATTATACATATATTTAGTCATATATAATAGTACTATATATATAGTATATAATAATATTACTTTATATTATTAAAATAATTAATAATAGGTAATATATTAACTCAGATATAATTTACTATAACTTAATACATTAATCCTATTTATAGTATATATATATAGACTATAACTATATCAATATATATATAATTATATATTTATATATATATATTATATAGTATATGATATCCCTATATATATATTAATATTAATATAATATATTAATTATATATATTTATTATATGGATATTATTAAATAAATATATATATATACAATTATATATATATATATATTAATATATATTATATTAGTTATATTATATATTAATATTGGAAATGAAGACATCTCTGAATGTGGTTTAAAAATTTAAATGACTATCGTTAGAAGAAAAATATCAAGATATTATTAATCTATTCGAGAAGACGAATAAACTCATTATTTTTATTTGGAAATAAGTAGATTACGTCTTATTAATAAGCAGGTCGAGTACAATTATAGTGGCATTTTTATTGGCACTCTCTCATCAGCATACTCATTCTTCTCTCTCTCCTCTACATCGTTTTATGATGTTTCATCGACAGAAGCAGAATGGAACGTTAATGTATATATCATCTCACAAATTTATCTGTAACATCGAATGGAATCTCATTCTCTATCTATCTATCCCCTTCTCTCGTCTATATCTATATATATATCATAACTTTTTCTATACTATATAGAACACTCAGAATATACTCCACTCTTATCATCTTCTACTCTCTCTATAACAACACTCAACACATTAACGAACTCACACAACACACACCACACATATCAACACAACATATTACCCCACACATCACATCATTAAACTAATAATACACTCAATCATATGACATGCAGCATATATATATGAAGGGACGTCCTAATACATACGTTAGCTCAGCTCTAGGGTTGATAACTATAAAAATAGATATTCGATAGATCATAGGAAAATTTATATAAATATTATATAAGATGGGGTAGGAGAGAGTAGTTAATATAAGTAGGTTGGAGTATGATATGTATAGTGAGAGGGGTAACGAGGATTTGAAGAGGGAGGAAGTGGGGTTAATGTTTGATTCCTATATAAAGAAATAGGTTATAATAGTGATATGTTAGGTAGTTAACTATGGGACATTACGGGAAATAGAATGGGACAATATGGGAAATTATGGGAAAAATACAAAGGGATATTAGTTTTTGAATATACAGTGGGTAACGAGTAAGTGAGATGAGGTGAGGGGAAGGAAGGCGGTTAGGGAATTTAGTTATGAGGTAATATATAGCTAGGTGTGGGATAATAAGTGACAGAGTAATGGATCTGTGTAGCTCAGATAGTGTAAGTTACAAGATATGTGGGTAAAAATAAAGTGAAACAAATAATAATATTTTTTGTTATATCCCTACTTTTTTCCAGAAAATAATAATGCATGTGTGAATTATTACTGTGGGTTTAAGTAATGATAAAAATATAAGCACAGTGAATGAGAGCGAACGGGAGGAGGAGAGAAGAAAGGAAGAAAGGTGGAGTAAGTTGAATGAGTGTTGGGAAAGTTTTCGGGGAAATGATAAAATATCTATGCGTATCTATTGATAGGCTATACCTATATCACTATAAGATTTAATGGGCAGGAGTGGAGATAGGTAAGGGGGTAGTGGATAAAATAATATATAAAGACCATTTGGTAGGTTAGGGGAGTAAGGATGTTAATTAGTGAGACTAAATAGTCATGCTTAATGAAGATTGCTGTGTTGAAATAAGAAGAATGATTATGTTAGGGGGAATCATCTATGGTTCAAAAAAAGTGAACAATCAATAATAAGTATAATCCAAATACTAATGTACGAAGAGTGAGATTATATAATTACTAGTATAGGGATAGGGGTGTGACTAGTTAATTAGGGATTATGTGTATGTGTATAATAACTGGGACGGATAGTAGTGACAGCATTCACTGTATGATTGTAATAATGTATTTTATAAGTAGGGGCGTATAGTATGGAGGGTAGAATTATCACGGAATCACTATTTATAGGTTATGGTTCATGCAAGGGTTACTGATATGGTGGGTAAATAGGAGAGGTGACGATTTATATGAATACTAGAAAGGGGCAGTATAAATAAGTAAGGAAATTTTGTTGATATATTAATAAGGTAAAGAAACAAAAATGAAAGATAAAATATTTTAATATATAGTAGAAAGTAAAGTAAAACAGTTGTGTAAGAGTGAATAATGTGAGTTATTAGGGAGAGGTATGTGAGAATTAAGGGTATGGAATAGAGACTCAGTAGATGAGAGACTGGAAATTATGGGGAGGTATGGAGGGTGTGAAGTGAATTTGAAGATTTTAAAGTAGAGGCTAGTAAACTGTGAAGCGGCTTAGAAAGTGTATGTGGTAATATAAAAAATAAAGGGGGGGTAATTAAATAAGTCCAGATAGGAAAAGGGTAATAGTTAGAATTGACTAGTGGAGTGAGGAGGTGAATAGGAGGTGTGTACGAAATAAAGGATAAGGATAGGCTTAATGTTGAAATTGGTTTGGAAGTATAAGGTATAATAAGAGAGAAAGTGGGCAGGAATATAGATAGGGTTATAGAGTGGAAGCTCAAAGAGGGCGTATGGAGATAGGCAAAGTAAAGATAGTCAAAAGATGAGTGGTTGTAATGAGTGATGGTTGATCTGTTGTGTGGATAGTAGATAGTTGTGTGAATTGGGTGTGTGTGTGAATGGGTGCGAAGGTAATGTTCTTTGTGAGATAGATAAGGTGGTAAATGTAATAACAGAGAGTTTAAAGGAAATCAACACGATATAGAAGAGGACAAGATGGGTTTGAGGGGGATAAGAGGGTATTAAGTGGATTTGTTATGATGTGTAGTCTTATGTGATATTTTTTGCAGAGTTATAGTTAGTGGATTTCCCTGTATGTGGCTTGTCAAGGAAGATGGGAGTGAGAGTATGTTGTTAAGCCTAGTGATTTTTCGGACAGTATTATATTATTAAATAGTAGGCTGGAGCTTTGGTGGTAAGAGAGAGGAAAATATGTGCAAAGAAGTGTGAGCAATTTGGGAGGACAATTGAGAAATAATTAATTCCTAAGGCATAAGTGGAAGGAGGAAATGGGATGTGTCGGGGAGGATGTACATCTCTTTCTCACAGATGAACAGCATGAGTTTTAAATATTATAAAATAGGATTAATTTAATGTATATTTAAAAAAAGGGGAGACAACACGGGGGGTGGATGATACAACGCTAATGGAATCTTCGATGTAGATGTAAATTTGTTGATTAGTACTATTGTAGATTAAATTTTGTTATAAGTATATAGAGGAAGTGTTTACATTTGAGAACGTGATTAGAGTGTGTAAAGATGCAATTAGTAGTTTGAGTCTTATAATAAATTATAGGATTTTATATTTATAATTTAATATTTCAGTTTTAATTTGTGCTAGTCAAGAGATTATGGTTTGGTGATGCGCATAGCACTGTGTTACATATAGAATTAGGGGAATAGGGTTTTCGTCTTGGTTCCATGTATTTATATATAAGGGGAATAACGGGGTATATTATATAGGATGGTAAATGGTATTGGTGAAAATCACCAGATTCTCTTTTTGTTGATTTCATATCTAAGTGTTTAGAGTAAGTGGAATCATTACTTCTAATTTGATTGAGAGAGTGAGAGGGTTTACGGAGGGAAGAATGGGGGAATGAAAACTAAGGAGGTAATTGTTAATGAGGAATGAGTAAAGAGAGGTGTTAGTGGAATAATAGTAGTATATTTATTCACAATAAATGATTGACTTGTATGTAAATAGAAATAAGTATAGAGAGTGAACAATGTGATATATATAGAGAATGTATGGTGTTATATATATTATTAGTATAGATTTAGAGAAAGCATAATGAATATGAGTGATCGTATATGATAAGGTATGGTGATTGTGATGGAGGGTGTTTGGACTATAGGAATAATGGAAGTGGGTGATAGGAGTTAATATTTAAGGTACATAGGTTAATCTAAGGTAATATATATATAATAGTATCACATTGTTTATAGGTAAATTACGTTATAATGGAATAATGTTAGTGTGGAGGAGTTAGTATATAGTATTATATAAGGGCGAGAGTGAGATTAGTTTTTTGTGATATATAAAGGTTGGTGAGCGGACTAGAGGCTAGGTAGGTGTGTTAAATGTCTGCCGTGACTATTCAATTTGTTATATGGAGAGAATATATTGAAGTGGGCAGATAGGAATTGAGTGATGGAGGGGAGTGCGGGGTGGAATGTAACAAATATGGTGAATGTAAATTAGTAAATATTAAGTAGGATAAGTGAAGCTATAATTGATATTATATTAGTTTGTCAAGGACGATATATCATTAGGCCCTTTAATATATTATGGAGAAGTAACTGACGGAAGGTATTGTAGTAATAATTAGGTATGAGGATAGAAGATATTGAGAGAATTATGTAGCGGTAACAATAATGAGGGCTATAATAAACTAAATACTGGATTAAGTATATGATATAGTAAATATGTTAGTGTTTGAGAGGAAGGAAAATAGATACAGAAGAGCTGGGTGAAGGGGTTAGAGGTTTACGTAATGTGGGGTGGGTGTTATAAGTTTTGGATAAGTAATAGATGTAAAGATTATTTGTATAGTATATAATTTATAGTAGTAGATATAGATTTGGGTTAGGGGAGTAGTAGTAGGTAGATGAAGGTATTAAAGGAGATAGAACATAGAGTAGGTATACTATATTATATATATATTAGTTATATAATATAATATATAGTAAATAAAAGTGATAATGAGATAGCGCTTTGTAGAATAGTGGTCTGAGTAAGTAAAGTATAATTGATATATATGTAAAAGGGTGGAGGATTTTATACACTGAAGATAAGTTAAGATAGAATGTTTGTGAGAAAATTTTGTATGTACCCTATAATGACGGTGTTTGTATGTTTGAGTTGTTGATAACGTGGAGGGTTGATGCGTAGTCCAGCGAAGAAGTTGGACGGCGTTTAAGATGAAGTCGTACAGATCGGGATGAAAGGCATAAATGAGTTGGAAAAGATGTTTATAAGATAGAGATTAAGCCTACTAGAGAGAAGCAAAAGAGATTAATTTAGAGTAAATACACTGATTAGTGAAGGCTCTGGATATAATATGAAAGTGGTGGTAGACACTCTAAATGTAGAGTAGAACCTAAATATATAAGAGCAGACGATTAAAAGAGAGTAACTGTGTGGAAAAGGAGTCCTATCACTTCAGGGTTACTCCAAACTCTTTATCTTTAGCATTTATAGAAATTAATTAGCATATGTGTAAAGGCATGCCACTTTACTTTAAAAATGAAAATATATTAATTAATCTAAATAGTATTTTAAGGTGAAAAGATATTATCTCTATAAACCGTGTCAAAACCTTTTCCGTAATCGAAAAATGATCTTCGAAATCATATATATAATATATATATATATATATATAATATTATATATATACTAAGTATATATATATATATATAATATATTATATAATTATATATATATTATACATATATATATAAATATATAATTATAATATATATATATATATTATATTATTATATCAAAGTCATCTTTTCGATTAATATATATATATATATAATATACATATAATATATATATATTAATATTATATATTATATATATTATATACTATATAATACTATTAATATTATATTTTTTTTTGTAATATATACTTCAGTTAGTATATATATATATATATACATATAATAACAGAGCCACCATTCACGGGTAGAGGTTTTTTCAAGGAGGGGCAAAATTATAAAATAAAAAAATGGAACAAATCTCCTCCAATCTCAAGCCTAAAGTAGACGGAGGCCTCAAAGGGAGGGGAGATTAGATATATGCAAGATATACAAAAGATGGATGGCAGAAAAGTTGCCACAGAAAGAAAAGATGGCTGGATTGAAGGAGGCACAGATGATGCAACGTGAGTTCCCGATAATTGCCAAAGTTCATGAGAAGAGCACGGGCACCCTTTGCCGCTACTAGAGAAACAACGCCAGTGATTGGTTGGAATGAGAGAGGTAACTTCCTCTAGCACCTGCAGTGTATCCCAGTACCTATTGGTAAAGAGATAGTGCGCCCAACGTCACGTTCGCACAGAGGGTCAAGGAAGTTTGAAAGTAGGAGATAGTTTATTAGTCTTTTGGTATTATACTCAATCTATCTATATATATATAATTGGGGGGCCTTGCGTCGCTTCTACGCTAAACTATCTATAATTGGAGTGAATGACTGATTTGACTCTTGATGACGCTTCGGCTTCTGCCATTAAGGTGGGACTGTAATCGTTGACGGAACGAGCAGGTTCATTCCTTCTTCGACTAAAAATCTTTCTCTCCTCATAAATCCATGGTTCGATCGTTTGCTTGTCTCCTGGCCATTCAGGCCTAGAGACAATGCGTTGAGCATCGGAGTGGAAAAATTCTCGTTCTCCATCACTCTCGCTATTTTCACTCAGCTAGAAATCGTTGCAAGGATCCTCTTCGACGAGCAAAGCGGCTTTCATCCAAAACGAAAGTTGCGCTAACCTCCTTGATCTGACCTACTTGACAAATCTTTCTGGCCTTTTCCCAAAACATCCTCCCAAACAACTTCTTGCTAAAATCATCCCTTTCCTCCTTCTTATTCGATCTGTTGGCTCTGTTTGGTTCTGTTGCCAACTGAAAAGGCCAATCTCTTCGGCCTCCCCTATTTTTCCTCTAACTCAACCCCTGGACGATTCGGCATCCTCCTCCTCATCCTTCCTCCAGGTGTCCGCGTCTTTTGCTGATGTGATTACCATTTGATTCGGGGCATGGCGCTCCTGAGTACTAAGGAGACGTTAGAAGGGCCGGATGTTGCCCGGATTGGCATTTCCATCCCCGAGTTTTGAGGAATGTGCGCTTTTTTGCTGACCCCGCCCCTCGTTCAACTACTATTCTCTATGTCTCAATACCAGCACTTTCCTTCAGTGTTGGAAAAGCTCATATTTTGTCCAACCTGTTCCGAGAAAAGGAAGCAGCTCTTGATCCCTCTAACTATCGCCCTATTAGCTCTCACTTGTATTCTATCTAAAGATCTTCGAAACACTTCTTAACTCTCACTTCTAGTAGACCATCTGGAATCTCATTCTCTTCTTTCCGATCACAAGTACGGCTTTCGGCGTCAAGGTCATACTGGGATATATTTCCTATTTAACCGATTTATGTTTTTCCGCTCTTAGGAACACGGGGAGACTTGCGTGGGGTGGCGCTTGACCAATCCAAAGCATTTGACCGGGTATGGCCACGCGTCACTGCTCTCCAAGCGTTTCCCCCCTTTAGGTTTCCTCCCTTTTCTCTTTGCTACCTTTCATGTCTAGCATTCTTCAAGTCGCCTCAATATGCGGCTGTGTTGATGGACAGCGATTCTTCTTCTTTTTCTCGTTAATTAAGTGGATGTTCCTCAGGGTTCTGCTCTGTCCCCACCAACTTATTTCTTACTTTTCATTAATTCATCTTCTCACCTGCACATCTAACTCTATCCACTCAGTGATGCCGATGACTCGACCCTTCATTCTTCAAACTCATTGTTCAATTCTGCTCCCTCTTTTTGTTTTGTAGAATTGCCTCTCGTCTTAATCTTTCCGATTTCTATTCTCGCCTCGTCTGGATAGAATTTCCGATTGGGGTCGTCTCAACTGTGAAATCAATTCTTTAAAAACTCAACTTCTGAAAATCTCCCTCCTAAAACATCTTTCTCTAACTTTATCTATATCTATATCTATATTGTTCTCTCGTCTTCTCCTGTTGACAATATAAAACATCCTTGGCCCTAAAATAAACAAAAAAATGTCTTGGAAACCCTACATCATAACATATATGGGCGGCCTCAAAGAAACTGGAGTTCTGTTTAGACTTCCGAGATTTTTTTCCTCTTCTCCAGTACTCCAGCATAACAAGGGTCTCATCCGCCCTTTGTATGGAGTACTGTTGCCATATTTGGAGGGGCTCTTGGTTTCACCCGGCTTTTGGACAGGGTCGAGTTCAAAAGCAAAAAGCTTATAAAACTGTCCTGTACTTTCCAGGTCACCTGGACCCTCTATGTTTGCGGCGCGCTGTTGGAGCTTTATCTCTTTATCACTTTACTATAGGATAACCACGAGCGGCAGGGTTCAGAAGGGAAACTTACCACTCTGCGTACCACCACCTTTACGACGCCTCGTAGCACAAGGGGGTGTGCTGTGTCTGCGCACGATTTTGTGTGGATCCTTCGGTTAAAAAAACCCCCCCCAGGGGGGCTAGCTTCACTGCGGTGCTGCCTTCTTTTCTGCCACCTCTGTGCTGTGGAATTCTCTTCCATTTTCTGGGTTTCCTGCTAGATTTAATCTCCCTCACTTTAAGCCTGCGTCTGTGCATCATTGCGAAATTTGCGGGCTAGCGGATTTAAACTTTGGTGGTGCAACACCCCCTCCTGAATACCTGTCTCTTGCCCGTGAGTGGCGTGGTGACCACGTTGTAAAAAAATGAATGATATCATATTGTAAAGAGGAAGAGTGGAAAACAGAGGCCTCCCAAAATAATGAGAAAACTAGTACTCCACACAATGGCGATAAGGGCCTTTTAAAATTGGGGTAACTGATCAGAAATAATAAATTCCTTAACCTGAACAAAAACTCCCAGGTTCTTTGAGACCACCTTAGAATCTGTTGTAATATTTGCGAGATTTCCAAGGATTAGTTTCATTGTCCATGTTGCAGATCAATAAATTGTTCATGTTGTCACAGGTGAGAAGGGAGAGCTGTCGAAAGAGATTGGAAAGTTGCGGAGTTTTATTTTTCAGAAGGAGAATATGGGAGAAAGTATGTTTTTAAAAGGTGAAATTCACATGTTTGACACGGCTGAAAAATTTCACCCACGATCGGGCAAGAAAGAAGAAGCGGAAAGATGACACCCAGAGAAACAAACTCTGGATGAAAAAAAAAGGGGAACAGATGTAAGTGAGTGGAAGAAAGAATGGAGATTGAAGGTCATCGCATTAAGAGTGGCAGAGTTAAGATGTGGGCTGGAACGATCATTGAAAAAATGTAAAATTATATATATATATATATATATAAGTATATATACTATATATATTATAATATATATAATATATATATATATAATATATATATATTTATTAATAATACTATATTATAGATTATATATATATATATATATATTATATGATGTATAGTTACATATATACATATCTAATATACTATAATATATAATATAATATATATATGATACGTATACATATATATATATATATATATAATATATATATATAGTATATATACTATTATTAATAGACTTATACTATTAGTGGTACTATACTAATGTACAAACGCGTCATTCACCAATTCAATGGAAAGGATTCTCTATACTCTGCAGGAAGGACTATCTACCCTGACTAGCATGGCCGGCCGAGGCAGATCACATGCTTCCAATACATTCATTACAAAATGCTCCTTAAACACGCTTTGATGCCACTTGGGATACCCTTGGCATAATTTTACCTCTCACAAAGACCGACCTGGCAGAACAAAAAAAACGTGAATAAGGCTCCTTTATATTGCCCCATCAGGTTATTTCTGCAGAATTTACTGCTACATTGTAATTCAAACACTTCTACATCCTACTAAGATTTTGTTTGTGTGAAAGAGCAATGCCTGCCAAGACACACGTATTTTTTATTACTATTTTCCTCCATATATTGCTGACACCCTCCTCCCTTTTGTCTCAACAGATAACTGCGAGATTAGAGCAAGGACCCAGCCATGTGACAACAAACTCGTCAACGCCCCCACGCATTTCTCGCGGATCAACTCCCCCCTTCCACCGTCTCTAACATTCGGTCGGTGGACAAACCTCGTCCAATGGCTTTCACTCCGTCACTATGGGTTATTGCGGAGCTCAATTGCGGCTTTTTCTAGTTCTACCAAAGCTCAGCCCATATATATAATATAATATATCTATATTAATATAATATATTATATTCACCTATATATATACTTATATACTATATTATATATATATAGTAATATATAACTATATAATATATACTATATATATATTAGCTTAAAAATATATATAGTATAAAATATACTAATATATATATATATATATACCTATATCCATATATATATATATATATATATATACATATTATATATTAACTATATATACTATATAATATATATTACTACATGATTATCATTATATCATAATTAATTATAATCTACTTTATATGTATATATATATACTATTAAGTATATATATATATTACAAATAATATATAAATATACTTATATATTTCAATATCGGTAATATTATAAATTATATTCTTATATGTTCAGATAAAAACTTACAACTATTACACACCGCCTCCCAGGAAGAGCAAGAACCCTGATCGCGAAGGCTATGCACTCTCGTTCCATCCTCCCTCGTGGAATCCTACACCTAGTGACGTTCGCTCCTCTTCTTTACAGTTCCCCCAGCAGTAGAGAGAGCAAATTCCATGTTTTCTCAGTGAGTTACTCCACCTAAGCTCGTCCCGCAAGATCTCTTCCTTCTAGGTGCTTCCCTCTTGGTCTTGTTCCTCCAGTCTGCACTCCCCATATCGCTCTTGACTATCTCTCTCAGTTCCCACATTTCATCTACCAGGATGTCGGCTCCCACACACTCATCGATCTGTCTTGCTAGCGCATCTTTTTAGTCTTTCACTCCCATCCTCCCATCCAGCATTCTCCACTGATTTTCTTCTTTGTTTTCCACCTTCTCTCCTAGTCTTTCCTACATATCACTCTTAATTAACGCACACCAACTATTCTACCAGACTGTGAGTTTTGCACTACCCTCTCCTGCTTGGCGTCACTCCTATGCTATGCCCCCATATACTCATTTATCTATTCTTCACGTCCTGGGTTACATTTGCTCTACCAGCTTTCCCCATACTTGAGCTATCCTATGTTGTATCTCCGCTTACATTTCCTCTCTCTTCCCAAAATCTAGCTTTCACCCAAGTAATTTCGCAATTTCTTCCACCCAGTATATATAAGAATTAATATATATAGTTATATTACTCATTATATTACAGTAATATACTTGAGTATATATAAAACTCATAGTCTATATATATAATATAGACCACATATTGTCTGGAAGTATGTTAGCCATCTATTTTCTATGCCCCACTTCTTTACTAATAAAATTATAAGGCGAGTTTACACAATATGCTCTTAAAATATTATATTAATCATAGAAATAATATTTATATCGATAATGACCGGTATACTAATATATATATCTTATATGTTACTATCAATATAACTATATACGTATATATATACTTAAATCTCTGTACAATATATCAAAACTCCCTATCTTATAATCTATAATATTATATACAATTAATATGTATATGGCAGCATATATCACCTTATAGAAAGTACACACTATATATATATATAGTATAGATATTATTATAAAATATAAGTATATATATATTTCAGTGATCAGGCTACTATAAATATATTATAGATACTTATATATATATTATAATATATATATATATATATATGTTTCTATAAAATATATTATATGATATAATATAATATATATATATATATTATAGACATATATATAATATATATGAGTATTATATATATATCTTTCTATTCCAATAATATAATCACTATATAATATTGGTTTAGCTTATAATAGGTGATATATATACTATATATACGAGATGTGTCTGAATATGACGTAGCTATACAATATATAATATATTATATACTATACATGTAAGTATATATATATATATATTATACTATCCAGTAGTGAGATATAAATAATATACAAAGTGCATCTTATATATAGTACTGTATTTATTTATAAATATTTATATATATCGTATATACTATATAGTATATAATATATATTAATACTATCACCTATACTAATACGGTATTATACCCCTCACTAAAAATATATATAATATGAGTACACATCCTTTTATAATATATATATATTATATATATATATATATATATGCGAGCATGTTATTAAAAAAAACAGTGCTATAAGAGGACCATAGTTTCTCCAAAAGGAGAAAGAGAAAGCTAAAGGGATAATCAACTAAGAAAAGGAACTGATTGTACCCTAATATATAAAAAGGAAAATAGTAATTATTATGAAGTGAGGAAACTGAACCGAATGTGTAAAAGAAATCTGTGAGTACTGCATCTGCACTCTTTGTGAACTTATCATTATAGGGCAGTTCGATTAGGAAGAAATTGTGTTCGTTACAGTACGTCTTTGGACAAAAAAGCTCTACTTTAGTTTTAACGGTATAAAGATATTTTCTCTGATAAACACACTTAGTGAACTCAAAATTTTGCTCAACTTAAGAAAAGATAACTTCATTATTGATTTTCGATAGGATAATTGGAAAGGAGTCGTACTTTAGAGCTAAACAATATACCTTTAAAAAAAATGTGCACACCGGTCTACATTCTCAAAATTGCGTCATTTTGCATTTTAACGCTCTTTCAACCAACACTATCCTTATACCACAAATGAAAGCCTTACCTTAAAGACATTTCATGCTAGGCCACTTTAAAAATACAAAGTCTTAAATATAATTGAGTCTTTTTTACAAACCTATATATTCTATATCGTTCCATCTGAACTCTAACGATTAAACAAGAACACACGTCATTAATATCAACACCCTGGCTATATATATTCACCAAATCATAACAACACCAATTTGGCTCACAATCTTTATATATACCCTTCATCAGAACCTGTTACGTCAAATGATTACAGTATTATTGAAACCACTTCGAATTTACCGACTCCATTACATCACTCTCAATTGACAATTGTTAAATGACGAGTCTAAATATCCAATCTTTCTTTAACGTGAGAAGCATTCCTTTGCTAAAAGGAACTGTCGCGAATATCACTTCAATACTCTAGATTCGCTCCCTTCTAACAATCCAATAATCAACTAATACAACTAGATAATCAATAAATAATAGGATAACTGAATTATATAAATAATACCATAATTTATATAATAATACCAATAACAATAATAATATATAATAGAGATTATATAATCAATACCAATACATGAATAATAAATAGTAATAATAATCAGAGGTGGACATAAAATAATGAATAATAATTAATAATAAATAATAAAATAATAGTAGCTCACCAGGCCGAGGGGTGCCCACCCCGATCTTACTATGAAAACCCACCAGGAATGTCATACCTAAAAAAAAATAATAATGAAATTGAGCTATGCTAGTAAAAACGAAAAAATCGGCGCCTCTCTTTACGGAAAAAAAATTCACAGCCCTCAAAGTGTTAAAAACTCCCATAGGAACCTTTTCCATTTTGATTCCTATCGAGTAGGCCTTCATTTCAGGCCCTTATGTGAAGGTTATGGGATTCAAGTTTTGTAGGTATAAACAGGACGACAAATCTATTGTCAGATGATAAAGAGAGCCCAAATGGTTCTTCCTAAACCTAAACTAGGATGGCCCTAAACGAGCACGAGGCCCCCAGTTTTCTTTTTTTTATAAGAAAGGCCTAAGGAAAAAATTTTAACTTTTGAAGGCTTGCTCAACTTTCTTTCCTAAAAATTTAAATCATTTTCGGCTTCTAATTAGAGCTTCAATAATGTATTTAATAAGAAAGTAATAATAATAGCTAAGGTGAGTTTTAAAAAAAAAAAATTTTTATAAGAATATATGATGGGAAAATTCCAAACTTTGAAGGCTATAACTTTCTTTCCTCACAAGACTTAAATCATTTTCGCTTCTATTTAAGCTTTCATTATTATTTTTTTAGAGTATAATCTATTGATTTAAAATTGTTTTTTTTTGTTTTTAAGAAAGATTCCTATGGCGAAATTATTCACAACTTTGAGAGGCTATAAACTTGTGGTTTATATAGAAGAGACCACCGAGTTTTACTTTGCAGCGTATTCTTCGATTATTATTTCTTGAGAGCGATATCGCTGTAATTCATAAAAAGTCGGGGTGATACGCCGCTCGCGCTACTGAGTGTACCATAATAATAATAATAATAATCTTAAATAATAATAATAATCCAATAATAATAATAATAATTAATAATTAATAATAATTAATAATAACTAATAATTAATAATAATAATAATAATAATAATAATAATCAATAATAATAATAAAAAGCTAATCTAATAAATAATAATAATAATAATAATAATAATAATTAAATAATAATAATAATAATAATAATAATAATAATAATAATAATAATAAATAATAAAAAATAATATAATACATGATAATAATACATAATAATAATAAATAAATAATAATATAATATAATCCAATAATAATAATAATGAATAATAATAATAATAATAAATAATAATAATTAATTAATAATTAATAATAATAATAATAATAATAATAATAATAATATATTAAAATAACAAATCAGCATTGTCTTAATATAATTTTTAGCAAGACTTTCAAATTTCTAAAAAACCTTCCTAACATTTTCATTAATTTTCTTCAGGACAATTCTGAATAAAACAAAAACAATTGCCTCTGAATGATATTCCAAGCTTGTCGTCCCGCCTCACGTGGGACAATTTTCAAGGATATGACTTTATTTATGAACGAAAAGCAAAATTAAACTCAAAATTTACAATTATTACAAAGTATAATAACCGTAGAGATTAAAAACTAAATATTCTTAAAATATACGTAAAATACAATGTGGAAGTTGATAATTTAGAGATTTGCTCTTTCCTTTCTTCTCTCTATGTATATATATTATTTAGTAATCGGACATTCTTCGTTATAGTCTTACTATATTTTGATGTCAATGGCGTCTAATTGCTTCCTACTTATAAGAAGGACTCTGTCCAGTCCTAAGTATCGAAATTCTCCTCTTTTTGAACTACAAAATTGTTTGAAGAATTTACCATTTCATTTATTGTGTAATTCTTTATGATGTTCTTTTTTCCTGCATGCCACCCAGTAATCGGTGTGTATCGCTAACTTGTTTGTACCTAGTGTACTCTGCCGAACATACGCTGCCGTAAGCGGGTCATTCCCGGTCCGTATAACCAATGGATAACGTGGTCCGTTACATCTCCACTCTCAACTTGCCAAAGTGGAATTGATCATCACCGACGGTTAGGTAACCACTCTGCCTAGCTAGATGCTGGTACATCTACGAGCACTAAAGAGCAAGAAGCACAACTTGCGGCTGATAACAACCTTCGCTAATAGTGATTGGTTCCATTACTTTCTGCGACATTTTGATATGTTTAACTTCTACAAATGCGATCTTTGCAATCTGATATCCTCTTCATTTACTTGAACCAACCACTCACTTTTTAAATAGAAGATTTACAGGTTTTTACTTGTATCTTTGTCTTAGAGTCTTGGCCCACATTATTATTTAATGTGTTTTCATGCGATTTTTCTTACTAAAATACTGTGAGGAAAAACTCAGTCTGAGTAAATTAGTAGCTTAGTTATTCTCTTTAAATTTCTTTAACAATAGCAGCTCCCAATTAACTGTATTTTTGTGGGCTCACGTGTGCTACAAGTGGTTCTTATTAATACCGATTCTCTTATTAGGCGGAGAGGTGTTGTTATGTGAGCTCGACGAAATTCATATCAAGCCACTCCCGTTTTATTCGTGTATGTTTTAACGTAAAATATCTCTTTCAATCAATGTACATTGTTGCGTTATCTTTTCATTCACGTCTAACAAAAAGTTCAGCACAATTTTAAATCATAAGGACAAACTGACGGATATCCTGCAATCCTTTAATTCACAAAGAACGCTTTTGTGTTCATATTTTACGTTTTAAATTAAATGACACACGTGTCATCAACGTATCTCACGTAAAGAGGGGTAAAGATTAATATTTCTTGAGAATTTTTGTTTCTATATCAGACTATATAGAGAGTCCGCCGAAGGTGGTGCCAGGGATGGGGAGATCCACAGTCTTGCAGCACTCCAATTTTTGATCGCAAAGTTTGGGTTTAAGATTCAAAAGGCGTTTTGTGGTGCAAATTAATAAGCAGTTTTTCAAAATTTCTTTATCTAGGTTTGGGGGCGGAATCTTTATCTTCCTTGATAGACATTTTTTCAGAAATTCATACATCTATGGTTTCCATATACTGGACAATTTGTAAAAAGGCTTCGCATCAAGGGAGACTAAGCTGGTCAGTTTCAAGGAATTTCTTTGATTGTGACTTTTTTGTATAAAATTCCTCCCGAAGGATTTCCACAATGTAGTTATCTCATTCAGGTAAGGTTCTAGATCATATTGATTTAATTAAAAAGGAATTGGAGTTTACTAAACAATGGATTCTTATCGGACTTCCAAAGTCACAAAAATCAAGGAAAATCCACCCTCAAGAGCCGATAATCCCAGCTATACACACAGTCGTTACCCATGATATCCCCAATTACCAAACAAATATGTCAGACCTTACCCTGAATGAAAACTAATGGTGAAATAAAATATATACAAAAAGTAAACAATCAAAAAATTCGTTCGGGAAATTGGCCACCTTACTGCTCCCTTTGATTGATCCGAAAGCCCTTTTTACAAACCCTCCCCAGTCTATGAAACATAGAATATTCTGAAAAATCCCTCTATTCAATTAATGAATATATATTGTCCGCCCCCCAAACTCCCTAGCATAAAGAAATTTTGAAAGGATGACACTACTCATAACCTCGCACCACAGAAACGCCTGTTTGAGAGATGTGAAGAAACAAACTTGGATTCAAAAAAAATGGGAAGTCTCATACTGGAGATCTCCTCCTTTGGACCGACATTGAGCGAGAACTTCGATATGTCTGAAATATAAAACAAAAGTTTGCTCAAGAAAATAATATCTTAACCCTTCTTCTTTATAACGGAAGAACGGTATGATGACACGTGTTGTCTGTAACAGACTCGTATTTCCTGTTTGATTCCAAATTTTATTAACAAACTGACGGGTCTTCACTCTCCATGGGATCCCCCCTAGGCCTCCTACTTTGCTAATATCTGGAAAATGAAAATAACCAACAATGGTACAATTGAAAAAGGAGATATTTACGTTAAAAATACCGATAAAGGGGTTTATATGAATTTCGACTCCATACACACCTCTTCGCCATTAAGAGACTATAAATAAAAAACACTTTTACACAGAACACAAAATACATCATAAAATGAAAAAAGATTATATTAAAGAATAAAAGAAATAACTAAGCTACTAATTAACAATGGTTTTCCTCAATATTTAGTATAAAAAAACACTAAGAAAAAGAACATAAATATATTGGCCGATCCTAAAGAACAAAAGATAATAAAAACCTACTTCTTATACCAAGAGTGAAGTGGTTGGTAAATTTTCTGAAGATGGAACCTATGTATACAATGAATTCATTTTAAAGAAAAGCATATCAAAGGGAAATAAATAGATGAACCAAGTTCACTATTTAGAAGGTTAATTATCAGCCAACGAAAGTTGTTTCTTGCTTTAAGTGCTCTCCGTCATCTGCCGGCGAGTTGTACCAACGATCGATCCTAATGTCCGGTCTATACCCAATTCCATTGCCAATGAGAGTGGATGTTAACGCCAGCTCACATTGGTTATCACGACGAATTACCCGGTTCGGCAGCGTTATGTTGCACAAACAAGTTACAAACCCAAGAAGATACACCACCATACTTGCAGAAGAAAACATTAAAAATTAACACAATAAATAAATAGGTAAATTACCTATCAAAAATTTGTCTTTGAAAAGTAGGGAATTTTCCGGATCTTAGCTGCAGAGTCCCTTCTATAAGAAAGCCATGAGACCAGACAGTCACATATAAAAAAAGGTATAACGAAAATGTCCGAATTATCTCTAATATTTTTTACAAGAAGAAAGAAAGAAAAAAGACACAATCTTAATTATATTATTACACACACTTTATTTTTCGTATATTTTAAATTTTAGTTTTAATACTTACTTATTACTATTTGGAGATAATTGGTAATATTTTGCGAGTTCCCTGCGGTGTAAATTACTTCGTTCATAAATAACAGTCATATCCTTGAAAATCGTCCACCCCGTAGGCGGACGAAAGCTTGGATCATTTCCGAAGGCAATCGACTTCTTTTTTGTTTTATTCAAGAATTTGTCCTAAAGAAAACTTAATGAAAATGTTAGGAAGGTTTTTTCTTAGGGACATTTCAGAAAAGTTGCGTTGCAAATAAGTTTAATCAATAAATAAACATAAATAATAATAATAATCAATAATAATCAAAAAATAATAATAAGAGATCGATATAATAAGAATACATAATAATTAATAGATCAATGCAATCACCTAATATTAATTAATTACTGACTTAATTGAATAATAATATAATAATAAATAATAATCCTAATACATAAATCAATTAATAACTCAATAATAATAATAATAACATAATAATTAATAATAATGTATATAATAATAATAAGATATAGATAATTAAAAATCAATAATAATAATAATGACTAATTATAATAATAATAAAAACATGGAACATATAAAATAATAATAACCTAGACAGACGTAAGACCGATCTCACTTTGACCAATGAACAGTCGACACAATTGTTGTGCATGCGTTCAGACATATGAACATTATATTCGCCAACTGTCTAAGAAGTACTCCCGTACTAGAATCACCCACGGCTCTGGCTCTTTTGCCAATGCATCAGCGTTGCTCTCTTTCCCGCGAGTAACCCAGGTTACGAAACTGTCCGTCTCCTGGAGTGTTTAACCAAAATTTATATATAAAGGGAACACTATTTGTATATTGAGATGGGGTTATGGAAAAACTAAGAGGTAAGGGATTATCATATACTGCCGATACGATTGCAGTTGTCTTGTCGGCTCGAGAGGTGCCAGATACGGAGAATCTCTCTGGTGGATAGTAGAAATTGATAGAGAAATGGAAAGAATGGGGGTGCCCTACCTATTATATGGGGATGATCTGGTTTTGTGTGGCTGATCTGAAGACAGCAGTTTGAGCAGATTAGTAGAGAGAGATTGGGCAGGTGTGTAAAAGGACGGTGTTTGGAAGTAAACGTTAGATAAAGTAAGGTACACATTGCTGTTGAGTGAGAACCAGTCTTCGGTGTCGTTCTGTTGGATCCGTGCAGCAACTGGACAAGTGTGAGTTTAAATATTTAGGGTATATGTTGGATGAGAAGAGAACGGATGATGCTGAGTTAGTAGGAAAGTTGTGAATGCCAGGAAGGTGGCTGGGGCAAGTAAATCCTTGTAGATTAAAACGATAAGTCTTGAGTGCGCTAGGGACCTACATGAGGGTAGTTGTTACCTGTTGTGTTATTGTATAGTAGTAAAACTGATGGTCTGAATAAGAGGTATAGATCTAAAGTACAATGCGTTCAGCATGGACAATCTTAGGAGCGTGTGAGGTGTGAAAAAGAAATGATAAAATGCGAATGAATGTATTAAGGAGTTGTGCGGTGGAAGAAAGGAGGAAATGAGAGAATACATTAAAGTACATTGAGAGGTGGTTTGGTCAAATGGAAATGATGGATGATAGTCGGTGGTTAAGCGAATGTATAGTGGTGATGTGTTGGGAATCGAAGTAAAAGTCGTATTGAGTCAGTAAAAGAACTGAAGGACAAAAATGTGAGTTGCATTACGGTGAGAGGCGAGAAGAAAAGGTGCATTACTAGAGTTGAATGGCTAGCGCGGTGGTTTTTTGAGAGCACAGGATATGTTCGGGCCCACCTGGCCAAGTGATGAACCCTACACACATTGACGTGATGCCATAGTGAGGGTCCGATCGTAGCTCCCGCGAAGTCTTATAGTGGATTTTTTTGACTGCGACGAGTTCTTCACTAAAAGGTATAAGGGGGGGTAAGCGACGGGCTTATCTTTTTCCGATCGATCTTGCGTACACCATATCCCTATTACTCTATAGAAGTTCTTTCAATACTGACGGCAGCTATACAGCAGTCTTAGCGAATGAAGGTGGGTTATGATGCATGATGACTGATTATGCATGATGATGATGATGATCGATCTTATGATGATTGATGATGATGATTGATGATGATGATTGAAATGTTTTCAGTATGCTGCTGATGATGATGATGAATATGTTGAACGATTGTCATGTTTCTAGCATAATCAACATTCCATATTCACTAATTTTATTATCCTAATAGTTCGCAACCAAATATTACGTTTACAATGGAAGGCAAGCAGAACAATTCCTTACCTTTTCTTGATATTTTGGCTACTTATTCTAAGAATTCCATCTCTAATCTTTGTTCATGAAGGGCAGGATCTAAGATTTGCTCGGCTTGAGCCCGAATCATTTCACCCCTAAAAATGGACAAAAAAATTCGGAATTTCAGCCGATTTTAACCCTACAAAACATCAAACTGTATCTCTTTTTTTCCCTCTAAAACTTTGTTTATGGGTGTTTTGTGTCTGTAGTCATGTAGTCAATCTTTCAGAATTTTTCAATTTTTCAAAACGAATGTTTTTAGATTTTCGTCATCAACACTCACAGAATTTTATAGTCGAAAACAGGCTGTCTAAGAACTGTAAAATATGCAGAGATACGGTCCATCACTACTTACCACGACACCATATCTAGAAGTAGTACTTTTCGACTTTTTTGACGTTTTGTGTGCATCCAGCGTTGTCCTAAATTCCACAGACCCCGTTTTGCGATTTCTCGAACAATGAAAAAATGGCGAAAACTTTTTTTCCTGTTCGGCGCCCAAGGTGGCGAGATTTAGGCATCATGTAGTCGGGTAGATGCACATTTTTACTTAGATAATTTCTTGTAATACTGCATTAGGTTTGATGGTTCTCTGGCAACAAAGATTTCCACAACATACAAGAATTGTTGAAATTCTTTCTTTTTAAAATTTTCTTTTTGAGTATACAAAAAAATTATCTAATTAAAAAGATTTGCATCTCGCTTGACAATACAAGCCTGAAAATTTGAGTTGATCGGACAATGATAACAAAAAATATTCAATTCACTTTTTCAAAACATTTGAATCTTTGGAAAAGTGAAAAATTGCTATATTATTATTTCTACTCCACACTGCCTCGCATAAACCATTAAATTTTCACATGGGCTTAGTCTATCCAGTCGGCAAAAGATGCATCTCTTCGCTTAAATAATATTTTTCTATACTCACAAATCTCTCTCTTTT
>JABUQX010048263.1:2500-48136 GCA_015478945.1 Trachelipus rathkii
TCTATCAAAAGAGGTTTATTTGGCTTATTTATTGTAAAACCATTTAGAAAATATAAAGACATGCATTCACGTGATAAAGCCCATGTAAATTCAGAATGGCATAGAGATGCATCAGTAGCAGCAAGGAATTTCAAACTAATAAAATTAAATAAGCAGGTTAGTGTAACTGAACAACTACATGTTGCTGAGCACATTTATTTAAAAATATGGGCAAAAATTGATTCCTATAATTTCTACCTTAATATTTTATGGCACCCACGATATCGCTATTCGAGGTAGCACAGCAGATGCAGGAAATTTTTCCGATTTGCTTAAATTCAGAGTAGAAGCTGGAAATGTTGTTCTTGTGGAACATTGGAAATCAACGGAGCAAAGGCCAAATACACATAACAATATGGTTTAGAATGAACATATTTATTTGTGGAGAGTTGATATGTAATCAAACTGTGAATGAAGTAAACAATTGTGGACATTTTTCCTTTTTAGCAAACTAGACAGCAGGCATATCAGGGACAAAACAGCTATCAATTGGTGTGCGATTCGTTGATAGGGATTTCTACGTATAAGAAGAATTTCTAGGCTTTATTCCTCTTGAAAAACTGAATAGCTTCGAAGGACCCATTACACATTTCTAAATACCTAAATACTGTTATTTTTTTCCTTACAAACTTCATAATCTACTTAGCCGAGTGATGTTTAAACCCACGTAAACGCCGCTCAGTGCTTCAAAACACCTTGTCCGAAATCAGCTTGATTTTTTCACATTCTATATGCAGAATATCCACTCCACATTTTATTGCAACACAACTTCTGTTAGAGAACGAAAAGTTTAGTAACCAACACGACCAGACGTAGGCGCAGTTTCGGTTCGCAGCGGCGCGCATAGCGCTTTACGTAAAATTATAGTTCCATGATTACTTTAAGTGGACCCAGCCCATCTCACTAAGATGCGTCGTTACATCTACTGGAAATCTTCCTAGTTCGCCAGTTGCCTTAAATATCGAAATTAAGTAGATAAACGTACCGCAGGACCTGAGCTGGCTTGTTCGCATCTAGTGATCTCTTGACCAATGTCCTCTCTTAGATTTTATTCCCAATTGATCCAGCTTTCAATCTTGCTTGCACTACCACGATCTTTTACGATTTGGGTCATTAAATTTCCTGTAATAGATATAGTAATTGCATGTGCTAATAATATAAACATCACCTTAAGGATATACTTTTAAAACTTCTACCACTATAAATGTCATTACTCTTTAATTTAGTGTTCATCACCCCACAACCACTCTCTATCAATCTTAATTCCATTGTTCTTAGCATTTACTTTTGATGTAGTTTATTGGTTGCATGACTTTACGATCCCCATTCATTTACTTGTCCTACTTATCTTTTTCTACCTGTGGATGGAAGCACAGAGATTTGGACGATCTTACGCCCAGATATTACAAGGCGAATTCCAGAATTGGTGAGATCCGATCGCAACGCTTATATACTTGCAGAACAATTGGGTAAACTTATAGGTAATTCAGTGTGAAGATTGAATAACAATCGTTCATAAAAAACATTCTTTCCTTTTTAGGTAAATTAATATAACAAATCATCACCCTAATTTTTCTGTTCTCTATAATCGACTATTACTATAGAAAAAGGGCGGTGGTTCACGCGGTCTAAAATTGTACCATCCCGGTTAGTTTTTCCTATACTTTTTCCTATTAAGAGTAGGAACTCCTTTTTCACTACCATAAGTTGTGACTCATTCTGAGAACTTGAGAAGACTCTAGTGACAGAAACTATATTCTTAATAAATTTCAACAACCGCAATTAATAAAAAAGATAAAAGGAAATCCTCACTAGGCAGTAGCGTATTCTTATATTGTAAATACAATCTGCATATCGTCTCACTATTTAGATTAAACGAGACCATAGCAAGGTGAGCTACGCTCCCAAAAAGTTGCCATGAAAGGTGACATGAAAGAAAAATAAATACCATACAGAAATTAGATGTGGCAGTCCTCAAACGATACAATTATCAATACATTCCTAGCTTCTTCAACCGCTGCATCTCAGCGATTCAGTTCCTAATCCAAACAATGAAGGTCCTCCATCCCTCCATTTCAAATACTTTTACAAAGTATTGTAATTCATTAGCTACCGACGCAGCTCATTTAGTCGATCAGCGACGACCATTGTAATAGAAAAGCCTAGGAAGATTTAGGACCTTAAATCTCTCTGATAATTGTCATAACACTTAATCTTTTTCCAATGACTATTTGTAAAAACCTATAGTAAAAATTACTATATATTTTAACCTAGCCTCATTATATCATATATAGTAATATTATATCCTATATACAAGTCTATATATTTTATATATATACTATATATATAATACTATATATATAGCTATACTACTATATATATATATATTATCTATACCCATATATTTATTTACGTTATATATGGTTAATTTTTTCTCTAAGTTACTGATCATGCTTGATCTAAGCTAATTACTAACTAACTAAGCTAATAACTTGCTACTTATTATTTCGTATGTGAGGAGTGAGTTATGATATGGAATCATATATTATGAATAATAATTATCATCTAACTAACTTAATATAATGGAGATTATACCGAATATACAATTATGGTATAAATTAGCATATCCACTAATATTCACCCATAATATATACACTCTATACTATATACTTATATATTACTTCACATCACGGACTATTTCTTATATAACTATATGTTTATATATTTATTATATGGTAATTTGTTACCACAGATAACCAAAACCCATCCAATCTGACTATTATTACACTAGGGTGTCACCCCATATCCCACAAATTCCCCCAAACAACATGATACTAAGCACCGATCATAAATCAATGGTAAACAAGCGGACTAAGCACACCCGATACCACTCCACACCCACCCGTTTTTAACTGAATAATCTATATAGAGAAATATAAACCTAATTACAACACTGAGATAATGCATGGTGAAACATACGAAAATGTCGTCGCCTCTCCTTTAGGCTGAAAAACTGTATTTACATGTCCTCCCAAAGTGTATGAAAACCCCTCCAAGCGTGGATTTGTCTCACCATCTTAATCCAAATCTAAGAGAAATATGATTTTTTTTATTTGAAAAATTTACAGGAAATACTTAATCACAGGATATACATAATGAAGAATAGTGAAACAGGATATACGTGGCTGTCTCTTTAGGAAAAAAATTAAAGCCTCTTAAAGTTTAAATCTCTACCATCGATTTCTTATAATAAAATTAAGTAGAGGCCATCAGTGCCGTCGTGCTTAGTGGGCGCATTCTCTCTACTGTTAGAGTAGGAATTTAAGATTGTCCTAAACTTCCTACAGTAGGATCTTATCTCTGTCATCATACTCTTGATATAAACTATATCCATAACCTGACTTAGAGTGGCCCCTGCTAAATTGAGACCATAAGCACTGGAATACGATACAAATCACTTGATATATAGATGACTATGGGATTCATTTACAAATATATTGAGAGGATCTGTAAATGTTTGTTCCTATATAAAGAGAGCACTATTATTCGCTTTCTTCATATTACTATCATTATGAGATTCTTTTTAGAGTCTATCCTGTGATTATCTATTTACAATCTAGGGGTGTTAGACAAACCTCTGGGTCACAAATTCCATATATTCAACGATACTATATATATATTTACTAACCTAACTAAAAATAAATTCCTATAATATATATACCTCTATAATATATAATATATTATACTACCCTATACTTATACCTAATAATATATAAGTATACCACTCTCTACCTCTACTTCACGTACCTTAATACTCACGTACCTCGTTATTGAGTCAATAATATACATACTAATCACTCACTATAAAATATATATTGACATAGTTATAACTAATACGCTGTATATATATATATATATATACTACCATTATTTTTTAACTCATATAATAATTTGTGTATAAATATATTAAATATATAATGAGGCAAATAACCAACGAAATTTTTCTCTAAATTATTAAATTAAATTAGATCATCTATAAAAAATAGAAACGTTTTTGACCTAGGTTCAACTTACGACCACACATTGTTGTGTTATAAATCCTTATAAAAGTTTTTTTTATTCCTTATTATTCCTCCTGTAAAGTATTCGTTAAATTTACGCTTGAATTTCAAAAAGACAGGTGTGTTATAATATACGGGAAAGATGTTATGTTGTTAAACACTTTCTTAATTAGCTGGTTTTATCTTAAGCACTTACATTATATAAATGTTAAATGATTTTATTATAAACGATTTTTTTTTTAATTTAAAAAAGCTATGGAGAATTGGTCCGGAATTACACATAAAACATTATAAAAAAAAATACATCACTATATATGCATTGATGGGCCCATAACCTATGTAGAACAAAAATGAAAATTAAATACATGTCTGCGTTGTAACAGATATAGTTGACTTATTTTATATTTTCATGAACAAATTTGTCTAGCAAACTTCCTCCTGTATTGATATTTTACTAGTATACTATATTAAATTTAATTATTTTTCTATTAGTTGCTGGTTATTAATGCTTCAATATAGTGTTACAAATTTCACATTATTTTCGAATACCCTTGAAAATAGAGCACATTGTTTGGTACACAGTAACGTCTTGGTAATAATACTGGAGATCTGCTTCCCTATTTAATAACTAGTTTCATAACCGTTTCTGCAATTGGAGTGCCATATATAACCTCCACCCCCACCCTCAATATCTTATTATTTACTATTATAATAATATTATATATATATATACTATTAACTGTTAAAAGTTGTAAATAAAATGCTATATACATATATAAATATTGTACTAGAATCATCATTTATATCAACATAAATGTATATCCTCTATATATTATATATAATACTATTATACTATATATATATATAACTATATTATATACATATAAATTGTAAATATGGCTATTCAATAAGCGAATGATCCAGGTACAAGAATCATACAAAAATGTAATAATTTCATGTTTTTTATGGGTAAAACGTTAGTAAGTATATTGGAACTTTTCAAATAAAATTTATTATATTAACAAAAAGTAATAGAAATTGATATATATATATTTTTTGATGCTGAACAGCATCTAAGCTTATACAAATGAGTAAGCTTTTGTGGCGACTAATTATTTACAGTTTAGATTTGATGAAATGTTCTCACGTTTTGTAAACGACGTTCCAATGAGAATAATAAATTGATAGATAGATATTTTTATTATATAATATTATTATTCTTACAACAACACCCGGATGGGGCCTCACCGGTCCCCCCCGAGTAAACTATAATCATGACCACTACAGCGTACCTACCCTAACGGGTTGACTCAACCAACTTCGCTATGCTCACGGGGTCAAGGGGATAGTTTTTTTAAAATAAAAACTTATAAAATTAATAAGATATTGTGATGGAGTTGTAGATACTTTGAATTCGTACTTTTCACGAGCTTTAGAAAAAAAATTCATTCTATGGTAACTGCAGGGAGAATGTCAAACCATCATTGCGGTTCCGTAATCAAGCTTATCACCCATGCGGGCCGCAGCGGTATGACAATTTGAAAAAATTTTCAAGATAATATTATTTTGAAAGCTTAATCAAGATTACCTTAAATCAATATTAAATATGCTCTTATACTTTTATCAATAAAGTATTATAGTATCACCTATATATATATACGACTTTAGGTCGGTATCTATAAGTATACTACCGTATATATATATATTATATTATATATACAGCCCGTTTAATCACTAAACATTCTTTAGAACTTCTTCATTCACATTATACATCTGCAACAATCAATCTGGATATAATACTATATATACGATAGATTAAGGTAAGTATGAGATATCTTATATCATTCTAGTCATTATATGTCAATATCCAATCCATCACATCACTATAAGACTATCCTATGTAAACATAAAATTGATGTATCTTTATCTAATACACTATATACCTATTCGCTGCTCTTCCGAGCCCTTGTTCTTAACAATTTACAGGATAACTTTAAACTTTATTCACCTAGCGAAGAAATTTCAATGATACATAGTATTCACAAAACAATTATCTCACCAAGCATATATTATCAAACAATACAACATCTAAAGTTTAACGAATCATTAATTTACAAAGTCTTTTTAAAGACAAACATCACTAACACTCATATATCTACCTAGCGAGCTACCAGACCCTATTCCTGGCTCATAATTCTCTTCAAGAACTACCCTTACCTGCTACTTAACTGAATTTTTTAAAACTCTTAAAACCCATTACCATATTAACTATATACACTCCGTCACAATAATCTCAACTTCAACGATCTTTTTTATTAACTTAGAATTTCTACTCTCAGCAATAAATATGAACTGATTCAAACTAAAACGGCACTCATTTCACACCCATACTTCACCTAACATACACAACACTATCACTATATTACACAAATAATAGTCAAAATCACACTCATTCAACTCACAAAGCCCTACAACATAATCAAGCACAATACAACCTTAAATCATCTAATCATTCGTCACTCATCAAAATCAACACAACTTCAACTTCAATTATGTATTTATCATTATATATATATATTCATACAATAGTCAATAAGTATAATACACACACTTCACATCAATAATATATTAATCCAAACATATTTACTCTCCTACCACTCCTACACCTCTATATACCAAACCACATCTATATATCATCGGATAACCAAATACTACACCTTTTTCTGCTTGTAGTTGCACCTACCAAGCAGCAGGTTAATACCTCTCAACCTTTTTTTTGTTCTGTGTGTACGTTCAGTTGTGTGTGACTAACCTTCACTTTCTTCTTCTTCTTCAACTTTTCTTTTCTATCCTGTTCTTTTATCAAGATAATGATAAATTCAAAGTATCATTGAAACATAATTACAACAAATAAACAATTGATCAGCAATAAACTGACCATATAATAAATAATAAATAATAAATATAATTTCATGACTCCCAATAAACATGTAACTTCACTTCTTTTACTTTATCTAGCCCTAAAATTTCCTTACAATAGCTACTATTAATCACTCTATATGAAATAAATTCACTTTTTTTACACATTTATACTCTTCTACTCCAAAAAGTCTCACTCTTCCTCTGTCTCAACTCTCTCTGAAGTCTGAGAATGAGACTAAATAGTTTTGCAAAATAATGTTTTTCTATTATATTGTCTCTTACACTCTCACAACTGCTATATTACTATGAGTTACTACAGACCTCTCTGTATCATCATCAACTCATATACAAAATAATTCTCTCTTAAATATTACGTAAGTCTTACTCCCTTATACTCGAAAATAATTATTTCACCAACAGGAGTCCAACCCATCCTTTCTATTCCACCTATAAACTCATTGACTTTGATTTAGTATTGTCAAATATCATTACTTCTTTACCCTCTTATAGTATTGACTTATTCACTAGTCTATTTACCTGTACTCATATACCAACTAGACCCGTACTATATCATCACTATACTACCCTCTCTTATTTCTCTTCTCTCATATATCACTACTTATATCGTTATAGACATACAGAACATTATATATATATATAGGAAATTGTCCTTTAAAAGGATGTTAACACAAAATACTGCAATCCTCTATGTAACACGAACCGATATATAATCAGATCTATTTCTCGAAATATTATTACTGATAAGGATAAGGCGTGACCACATTAATCATATCATATTATTGAATTTATATATTTTTTTTCTAACATCCACATATCTCACCCATTTATAATATATTGCAAACAGATATGCGACAGGTCCGGTTCGTGTCCGGCTAGCGTCAGGGACCGAATCAGGCTGTTCCACACGTCCGACTCGAGTCCATAAAAAATCCCATTATTACTGTGAGCCCGCCTTTGATAACAAATGTTTTTTCCAGAATTGTCGCGCCTGTAATCCTCTAGCGCTCCCTTCTTACTTTTGTTTGTGCGGTTTCTCAACGTTAACACATACGTGCACTATCTGTTTCTAGGTCTGTTGCATTCCTTTATATCCCAGCTCAGTATCCGAGTGTGTATTCTGACGCTGTTCCTTCGAATTTACTATCTACCACGAACTATTCATATTCTCATTTATTCATACAGCATTAAACATCATTCTCTCTCTTCACACGACGAGTAGCAGTGCCAACTCTCGATCTACACATTCACAGTAACTACCTATAAATCTTTCTCACTCCATATACGCTCCTACCTCACTTACACTATAATATCTTTATCACCATCAGTAAAAATCCTGCCTATCTATCATTCACACTCACTAATTTAGGTCCACTTGCTTTTAACTACACTTTTCTACATAAATCTCAATCTTAACTCATCTAATACTAGTCACTATTGTTTGGCCTCTACCTACACCACACTACCATAACTTCTCATCATCCTCTGTTTCAAGCATCAAGCATATACCTAACCTCACCACCCTATTATAATATATATAATATATAATATATCTTAGCTGGTAACATATTTATATTAATGTCAATTTAAATGAAATTTTCGACCTATAGATAACAAATTATTACACTATCACGTAACACTATATATAAATAATCCCATCCTTTAATCTTTACAATAACATTCAGTATAAAACAATATCGACCATGAAAATAATATACCTAACTCATCTTCAGTATCTAATGTGAGCCCTAATTTACTGACGAACATACTAATAAAATATAATACGTAACTATGACTTCATATAATACCAATACACTTATAAATCTCCTATACATCTAATCAACTGCATCAACTATTTCTGTTTCATACTGCTTCTTGCCTAAATATAACTTCACAAATATTAATTTTAGATACCAGAGCATCCTCACTAACAAAGTCCGACAACCACGCTATAATTCATATCAGACTAGTATATAAATCATTACCAATTTACACTAACATAATATGCTATACACTCCATTTATGCCTTTGTTGATTCAATCTAAATCATCAATATTCGCACCAGTGCGGTATAGCACTACTACCTATCCTCGTTTGGGGATAGAGGAGACAAGAACGACTATAACTACAATTCACTTACAAAATGTGATCCACTATCTTTAACACTTATTTTCTCTTCTATATCACTTCATATCTGTTTATCACCATAGTACTGTATATATAATATATATATGATTATATACTAATGTCTCTCACTTCATAATTCCACGATTAAAAATTATATTTACTACTATTCATTATCCTATTATATCGTGATATCGTCTTTTTTGAGGTATTTTAATGTCAGAGTTAATCAGAATCATCATAGGTCCTAGAGTATGTTTGAGTAAGTTCATCTGGTGTATCATATATTTTTTTTGTCATGTATTTAAACCTATATATTGTAAATCCGCCCTATACTCTACACGATTGTTATCTCCTCCGCTAAATAACATTTATATAAATTATGATTGTGTCGAATTATAATACGTACCTAGAGTACGGTCAAATAAAGTTTATTAAATATTAAAAATTGAGTAAAATGTTATTTAAAATTATTAATAAAATGAGGGTAATAAATATTAGTTAACGTTCTTTACAATAATGGACCTTAAGGAGATCTATGACAGAGTTCGTATAAAATTTTATTGTATTTTAATATAACCAGAAATTTTGTTATATATCATATATATATTAACTATATATATACTATTATATCAATAACACCTACTAACATACTGATACCGTTATATATAAACTATAATTATATATTAAATAATTAATAATTAATAATATACTATATATATATATATTTATATATTATTATCATAATATATATTATTAATATATATCTAAATACTTAATATTATGTTCTGAATTATTTAATTTACGTATACTATATACTCTGCAATATGTCACTCCAGCAAAATATTTGTCTTATGATTGTTGCCTGCAGTTGTATCTTTCAAACTAAAATCACGTAAAAAAATGCTTGCACTTTTGGATTTTCTTGACAAATTCTTTCCCTGAACACAACATAATAAGCAAGACAAAATAGATAAAAATGTCATTAACTAGAAAATGAGATTATAATTGTCATTAAATTCTAGAAAAATTATGAATGTCATTAATATTATAATTATTAATTAATATTATTATTTCTTCTGTTGATTGACTTTATTATTGCATCATGTGTATATAGTTATATTATCTATTATTTTAATTATTAAATATATATTGTAGTAAAAATATTATAATTAATTCATTAATAGTATTGTACAATAGTGCTCTGTATTGTATTATGTGACTTACTTCCGTTTATTTTGAAATTTGATGTACAATTTCTACATTTAAATTATATTAATTCATTGTTTTTCGAAAATTAACTATATATAATCTTATTCCTAAATCGATAAATCTTCCTTACATTCACAATTATGTTTGTATATTACTATTATATATTTTTTTTGTTAATATAAATACTCATTTATTAATATATTTATTTTTTTTTATATTTTAAGATTTTTATAATTAATCATGTATATTACATTATTATATATGTATGGATCTCATCATCACAACTATGATTCATGATTTTCCTATTAATTTGTATTTGCTAATTTAGTATTCTATGAATTAGTTCAATAATACTATGATTGAAATTTAGCCAAAATAGTATATAGTGTTCTTTATGGTATAATTTAGTGAATATTAAATGTGATTTAAATGTGTTTATTTATATATAACACAATTTCATTCATTTGAAAAATTTTTTCAGATTTCTCTTTTATTCTTAATATTAGAAACATTTTGGAGAATGGAGAATCCTTATATTCCTACTTGAAGTAGATACCCCTCAAGTGTTAAAGCACACTATTAGTCGGTTTTATAGTTGAAAATCTGAGAGACAGGCTAAATTCTCGGGTTGAGAGATGGGCGAGATTAGACTATTACTATCGAAAGGAAATGCCAATGGTGTTTTGAAGGCTCCCGCGAGTATGCCTGTGGAGTTAAATTAAGGAAGTTTTTGTCGCGGCTAGAGTAGGTCGGATCTTGTGTCACTACGTCTGGCCAATTCTGATTAGATTTGCTCACAAGCTCGATTTGTGTGACCAATTATCAAAGTTCTATTAAGAGTGATTCATTATCACGTGCTTTCTTTTATATTCCATTAAATAGAAACTAGAACATAATTTTATATGATGATTGTTGTTCATATGTTTAATTCAAAATAAACTAATACAAGCAACCACTCGCCAAAATTTGTTCGGACAATTTTTTGTTATAGAGTCGTATAAATCCAATAATAACTCTGAAAAGTGATATTGACCCTCCATTTGAAACTCGTAGCCGAACCCAGGAAATAATCTCCCGAGTGAGAAGGAGTAAACGAGCAGCACAGGGAGAGGTGAGGATATATCTGAAGGAACATTTCCATATGTCTTCGCTCACACGTAGTCTTCTTCTTATGGCGCAGATTACATGTGTTTCAAATTTAATTAAGATTTAAAATTTACCTAACTGTACTGATATCAATTATATTTCTTTTAATAATTTAGTTTCAATTTTGCAGTGCACAGAACAAATAATTTAATAGATAAATATAAAGATACTAAATAGAAGCTACATTTTTTGGTCTAAAAAAAGAGAATTTTATCATTCCATCGATTTCTTAATATAATTATTTACAAAGCAATTTACTTTATTTATTCTCAAAAATTTAGATAGCAAATTAAAGTATAAAATTTAACATGTAGTTATATAGTGTGTATGCGGGGCCTTAGACACGTAATTATATTAAATTTGTAATAAGAATTTATATATTAATTGCAGAAATATAAAGTAATTAAAAGTATTCCTAACTCAGTAAGCTTCAAATGATAATATTAAGTTCATTATTTGATCTCATGTCTGATAAATAATAATATAAGATTAAATTGTAGCGATATCTAAAACTAAAATGCGCTATTTTTACTTGGGAATTAGTATATTTCTTTTAAGTATTATCTTGGTCTATTTACTCCCTTTATTTATATCATTATAATTGTTAAAATTATCACAAATATTTCAATGCAAGTTTTATGAAACAATTTAAACAATTTATTTATTTTAGTAATTTTTTTTCCTTTTATGTCTTTAAATTTAGACTCCATTGTTTTCGTCTCATTATGTTTTTGCCTCCCTTAATTTTAGAAATGAGTTTTGTCTTTCATGCAGCTTTGAAGATTTAATTAATTAATATTTTATGTGGAAATATCTTATTTTAGATTTTAATTCAAAATCTTTAAATAATTTACTGCTAGTTATTATTTTATTATTATTTTAACTATTAATCTTTTTAGCAATTATTTAATATTATAGATTTTTTTTTATTTTATTATTATTTCTTTTAAAAATTTTTTATTATTATTATTAATTATAATATTCATTTTTATGATCATTCTTTTATTATTTTATGATATTATATTATTATTTTTAGTATATTTGTATTTCTTAATCGATTTTATTATTATCTAATGTTTATTTATTTATTAGTCATATGTAATATTTTTCTTTCTCTTTTTGTTATTATTTTATTATAATTTTTATTATTCTCACGTTTATACTCCTAATTATTGTCTCGAATATCATCCGTACTAAGGGCTTACTTTTGTTTTAAACACCTGAATAGCTGTTGTAATGGAGCACGTGGATTTCAAAGTATTAAACACTGAAATAAAAATAAAGCAATTGCAGAAAATTTTTATATTATATTATTTATATTAAAATATATATTATTATATTAATTTTGTATTATTCAAATCTAAATTATTATTTAAGTTGAATTATTATAATTTAATTTTCTCATAAAATTCTATTGTGATTATATGTATTATATATATATTTATAGATTATTATTAATATATTATTAATTAATCCGCTAGTACTATTATTTATATATAGTAAATCTGAATCTATCTTATTCTATATATATTAATTATTATTATATTATTATATAATTATGTAAATATTTCCGACATTGTATATTTATTATTCGGTTATTACTTATAAATTATTATTATTATTAAACTGCACTGACAGTTTAATTTTTCTGTCTGTGTTATATTTCATTATATTATTCACCATTATATTAGATCATTACTATCATTATTCTATTATTCATTTTTATTACACTATATTTAAAACTCCTTATTTTATTATTATTAATTCATTATTTATTATTTTTTACCTATTCCTGTTTTTAATTATTATTAGAATTATTTGTATATTTTCTTATATCTCTTTCTGATTTTATTTTAGTATATATCATGTGACTCTATTATTTATTAATAATCATTATTATTTTATTATGTATCTTATATTATATATTACTTTTAATATTATATTATGTATCATTATTATTATTATTAGTTGAATATTTTTATTATTGCTATTACACTTTTACTTATTTTTATTTTTGATTATTTCTATTATTTTTAATTATTATTATTGTGTATTTATTTACACTTTATATTAATTGATATTTTTTTTTTTATTTTGAGTATAAATGAGTTTACATATTTAATTTTTTTATTTATATTATATGTTATTCATTTTTTCTATTATTATTTACTCTTAATAATTTATTTATTATTCTGTTGTATATATATATTTATATATATTCATTATTAATTTACTTATATAATTATTTATTACGTCTTATTATTTTATATTTATTTTTTATTTATATTTTATATTTATATAACTTTATTATTTATATACTTGAATATTATATATTATGTTATATAATTATTATATTATTAGCCCTTATTTATTTATTATTATCATCTATTTTTATTACTTAATTATTTATTATTTAATATTATTGTATTTATTATTATAAATTATGAGTCCATCTTCCACGAATATTTTTCCTGTTTCCTATCATATTTTGGAGAGAAAGTTTCACTCACATTTAATAAATCAGCACTTTTTTAAGTAAAATTAACTGATGTAGTTCCAGAAAAGACCTATTATTATTATTTTATATTATATATTTATTAATATTATTTATATACTCATATATTATTATTTATATTATTTAATTATTAATTATTATTTTTTTATATATTATTATTCTATAATTTACATTATATTGGATTATTTATAATTATATATTTATATATATTATTAGTTATTATTTATATATTTATATCTTCCTATATTTATAATATTATTTAATGATAAATACAACATCTTTATACTTATATATTCACCTATAATTTACTTATATTATATTTATTTACCAATTAGGTTTCATTAATTATATATAATTATATTTATATTTTATTTTATTTAATTTTTATATATTATATTATTATTATTAATTTATATATATATTATTATTAATTATCTTAATATTTATTAATTTCATTAATATATTAAAATTGTTAATTATATAAATATTATTTAAGTTTTATATTCTTAATGATTTAATATTAATTAATATTATATTAATTTTAATAATATAATTCTCCCAAATCTGTTATCAGAGATATATTAATTATAGGATCTCTCTATATAATATTATTTATATTAAATTCTTGTTAATATATTTTTTACTAATTAATTTATTATATTATTTATACTATTACCTAATTTATTTTTCTATCTCATTTATTATCTATATTTAATATTAATTTTAATTACTTTATAATTATTAATTATATATTTATTATTTATAAATTTCGTTTTTCATTACATACACAGTTTGTTAGCTCATTTCTTACACTAATAAATATATTACTTTATAATTACTACTATATACACTCCTACCTTATTATATCTATCCATATTTAGTATTTAATATTATTATATATCTATATTTATAATAGGTTATATTTATATGATTATATAAAATTATTATTATAATATTATATATATATTTATAATTATATTACTATTATTATATTATATTTTATATTATTTAATAATTATTTTTTCAAATTATTAATTAAATTTACTTAATTATTTATATTATTTAGTAATAATAATTTTTATTATATATTAATTTATTTAATTTAATTATTTTTAATTATATTAAAAATTGTCATATAAATGAAATATTTTTACCTATTTTTCTATCAGTACAGATAAATTATTATTTATTTATATAATTATTTAATTATTATATTCAGGGTTTTATTAATTTATTTATTATTGTATGATGCTGGGTTTAAAGTATACAAATAAGTATATATATATATAATTTTTGTGTGTATCTTTGATAACTTTGCAGTTTCTAAAACTAGAGTTGATCAAATGTTTAACTTGCACCCATTTTGTACTTAGTAAAATTTTTATTGCTCATATAATGTATACTTTGCTAATGTAAATTCTTTTGTCTATGCATTTTTTAAACTTTGTAACTCTAATATTTATTTTATATATCATCATTTGTTTTTTATTATTACTCTTATTAATTTGTATTATTATTTTTACTTTAATAGTATTTTACTAAATATATTTCCATTATTACAGAATATAAATGTATGTTATATTATATCAATATAATTATATTTAATATATACATTTATTATTAATAATATATATAAATTTATATATATTTATTTTAAATATATATTATTTTCTTATCTTATAACTTTATTTTAATATTTATTATATATTATTATATTATTATATATTTAATTATTTAATAATTTAAAATTATTATATATATGAATATTATTATATAATTTAAATATTTATACTTTATAATTTAGAAAAGCAAATTGTTAATTAATCTATAATACATTCATTTCCCTATTTCGTTTTCGCTAATCCTTGTTATTATTTTATCTAATAGTATATTAATATTATTATTTTAATTATATTATTATAATTTATATTATATATATATTTTTATATTAATTATATATATATATACTATTATTTAAAATTTATAATTATTATTTATCAATTATCTATTTATTATTATTATATATTATATTATTATTTTATTATTATTCATTTTATTTTATTATTTATTATTATTAGTTTAATTACTATTATTTATATTATTATTTATTATTATTATTTATTAATTATTATTTATTATTATTATTTATTATTATTATTTACTATTATTAATTTATTATTATATTTATTATTATTATTTATATTTTTATTTATTATTGATTATTTTATATATTATATTTATTATTATATATTATTATTATTATTTATTATTATTTTTATATTATTATTTATTTATTATTTATTATTATTATTTATTATTATTATTTATTATTTTAATTTATTATTATTATTTATTATTATTATTATTATATTATTTATTATTTTATTATGTTATTATTATTATTTATTATTATTATTTATTTTATTATTTATTATTTTATTTATTCTTATTATTTAATTATCTATTATTTATATTCTTCTTTAATATTCTTATTTATTATAATTATTATTATTATTATTTATTATTATTATTTATTTTATTATTTATTATTATTAATTTATTATTATTATTTATTAATTATTATTATTATATTATTATTATTATTTATTATTATTATTATTATTATTAATTATTATTAATATTATTATTATTCTTTTAGAATCTTTGCTATTTTCCTTATATTTTCAGTAAATCTTCTTTATTATTCATTTTTATTCTGATACACAATATTGTTATTTTTAAATATATTATTAAATTATTAATGTATTATTATTATTATGTTATTATTGTTAATTATTGTTCATTATCACAGATATTGTTAGTTTAAATGGTATTATTACGCTATTATTTCTTGTACTTCTGTAAATATTATTATTAAGATGATTTTTATTATTTAATTCATTATTTTCATTCTTTTTTATTAAATTTCAGTTGTTTTTATGAATCTTTGCATTATTTTCCTTATATTTTCATATATCTTCATTATGAATCTTATTATTTATTCTATAATTATTTTTAATTATTTAAAACTATCTAATTTCTGAATTTTCTTTTTGAATTTTTACTATTTTATATTTTCTCTATATCTTTTCAATAGCGTTATTAACTTTAAAAAATTTATTATTTTTATTATCTTTATTCTTGTATTATATTTACTTCATAATTATTTTATTATTTTTTATTAAATTTTTACTATTTTTATTATTTTTTTATTATTTTTTATTATTTTTTTATTATTTTTTATTATTATTATTATTTTTTATTCATATTTTATTATTATTATATATATTTTAATAATTTTATTTATTTTTATTATTTATTTATTTTTATTATTTTTTAATTTTATTATTTTTATTATTTTTATTATTTTACTTATTATTATTTTTTATTATTTTATTATTTTATTATCTTATTATTATAATTATTTTAAATTATTTTATTACTCTTATTATTTCATTATTTTCTATTATTTTATTAATATTTTTATTAAGTTTTAAGTTTTTTTATTTTTTATTATTTTTTTTATTTTTTATTTACATATATTTTTTTATTAATTATTTTTTACTATTCTTTATTTTTATTAATTTTTTATATTATTCTTTTGTAAATATATATATTGTATATAATGTCATCATTTACCACATTACGATTAGTTTAAATCAATTATTATGATCATTTATTATATTAAATTATTTTTATTTTTATTATTATTACTAGTTATATATTCTTTATAAATTATTTTTATTTTTTTTATTTATTATTATTATTTATTTATTATTTTTAATGCATAATATTTTATTATTATTTTATTGCTTATTTTTATATTTTTTTTTTATTTTATTTTTCTAATTTTTTTTAATATTATTTAATTTATTTTTTATTTTTTTTATTTTTATTATATTTTTTATTATTTTAAATTATTATTCATTTAATCTTATTTTTATTATTTATTTTTATACTTCTAGTATATTAATTATTATATTTTTATTTTTATTATTTATTTATTTTATTGATTACGTTATGTTGTAATTTATATTATTCTGTATTTTTGAGGTATTTAATTATACTTTTAATAATTATTATTTTTTATTATTATTATTAAACCTTTATTATTTTATAATTATACAAGAGATTGTATTATTATATTTTTTTTATATATTTTTTTACTTTTTTTTATTATATTTTAATTTATTATTTATTTTTTATTAGATATATTTATTTAATTACCATATTACAATTTTTATAAATCTATTTTTAATTACAATTATTATTTTATGTCTGGCCGGTGTAATTCAGGTAAGAATCTTCTTCTTTTTCCTATTTCTAAAGACTATATATAGAATATATTAGATTTTTTAAAATTGACTTTTAATATGAAATTATATTATTATTATTAAATTATTTTTAATCCTTTATTTTCATATAAATATCATATTTATTAAGTTTGAAGGCGAGTAATTTTATAACACATATTTATTGTAATAATATTAAATGTATATCATGTCTATTATATATTATGTTGGATATTTGTATGTTAATTAAAAGTTCTATGATCATTTTTTTAATTTTTATTGATTATATATTTTCATACTTTTCCAGTATTTAATCTAAAAAAAATATTTATTATTCAAATTTAGATTTATATAATGTACGGTTTTGATAATGCACTAAATATTTCTATTTAAATCTATAGGAATTTATATATACAAACTGTAAAATCGTTGTTCCCTTATTATATCAAGTTATGGGCTAATATTTCTGAAATCAAATTTCACGTAATCAATTATGTATATTGGTCCATTTTCCTGAAGAGAACTGAGGCATTATAGCTGAAATAGGGGAGACTGAATGGTAATGGTCTAGAGTTATATCTTTATATGTCACCTCATCAATATCAATATGGAAAGTTCATTACATATTAAATTGTACCTTTCCTATGTAATAGTATTAATATATATATATGGGCATCGTCAGTCACCGCACTCACTTAAGTAAATGATATATAATTATACTGATGAGACATAGAGATATATATAAATGGAGAGTAATTAGTCTTTAATATTTAAAATATATTTATCCCAGATATTTTAATTCCAGACTCATTAATATATATACTATAATATATATATATATGGTATATATATAATCTATATAAATTTAAACTGTGTAAAGTTGTATTTTAAAACTCACAATAATCAATTTATATATCGTTGATATTTTGTAAATCTGAATTTTTACTCACCCAATAAAGGCAACCTCATCATAATCACAAAATAATCTCACTTAGGACAGCTGAGTTTAATTTATCCTTGGAGCTATGTAGATATACTTTAGATTAATTGTTGTCTTGGCTATCAGTAAATTTTTGGAAAGAAGAGAAGGTTGTACGGGATGTTACAAATAAATAAAATTCATGTGCAGCAAACCAAGATACCATTCCTTCAGACAGTAAACTAATTGTTGATATTATCAGGGTAGAAAATAAAATGAACACGGTTCTCCTTCTAAGTAAGGACGTATAACATAAATAGATGACTTGAAATATATTTGTAAATGATGAGTTACATAGTTTTAAACTTAGAGCATTACGTTTAAATTATGAGGAATATAGAATATGATAGTAAAATTTGTGTTAGATCCTATCATAAGTACTCAATATCAGGTCATACGTAGTATGGTTCCGCAGAATTCGATTGGATTTCTCGAAGTATGTTAGTAATCTAAAGCGTTTATGGGCTGCGAAAGCGTGAGGAGTTATGTACGAGAGAGCATGAGAGTGTGAGCTTAGAGCCTGAGAGAGGTAGGAGATGGGACGCTACAGGCTAACTGTGAGGCTATTATATGAAGGGAATGAAGCTTGTATTTGAGTGTTGATAGCGACACCGCACTTAAACTGGGTAGTTTTTTTTGGTTCGAAATGAGTGACGTTCGCATGTGAAGAGAACTAGAATTCGGTAACAGTACAAGCGTATAGTCGATAGATAATAGGGTAAGAGGATATAGTTGAGCGATCTCATAGTCGTTACATTGAGAAGACCAAATATAGAGAAAAGATGGGAGGAGCAAAGAGAAGTTGTGAGTAGAGGTTTCACGGGCTCGGACTTCTTGTCTCGAACAGCAGACCGTAGAGGAGTAGGGAAACTCCTAATAGCGCGACAGCTCCTCTGGAGTTCGCTTCAGCTTGTCATGGACATACTCGAAAGACTCAACCTGATTGAGTGTGAAATAAACCACTTCTGAAGATGGAAAACTAACAGAAGTTAAATGTATGGAGAGTGGAAGCATAGTATAATAGTAATTCACACAATATATGTATCGAAAGTGGGATATTTGGTTTTAATATTTATGAGGTACCACGCTTATGAGAAAACGAGATGTCGTATAGTGTCCTTACCTTAGGTTATTCAAATTTGGAGTATACTGGATTGTGGGGATATAATGAAAGAGAATTTATGAGAGATAGGGATTCGAAGCGGAATTTGTCGCTACTTGTCATCCGCAACACGAAGATGGAGGGGGTTCCTATCTATAATACTAATATATAGTGAACTAGTATGATTATAGTTTTGTGTGGTGGCTCTGATCGAGTTTGAGAAGGATTGTTTTGGGTAGAGATTTGGTAAGGGTGTGTAAATAGTGAGGGGTTAATTCTGAATAAGTAAACACATAACAGACTAAGTAAAGTAAGATTATTACAGGTTGTGAGTGATGAGATCAGATCCTCACTGAGTTGGTAAGGAATGTTTTATTATTAGATTGGTAAATACAGCTGGAAAATAATGTCACTAGAGTTTTTACATATTTAATGAAAAATGTTATATGGGATAATGAAAAGGGAGATGGATAAATGCAGTGCTAGTATGGCTAGGAAAAGATTTTGATGAAATGTCAAGGATTGATGCTGATGCAATAATCGAGTATGGTAGGATGTAAGAGATACTAAGCCTTGAGTGAACGCTAGGTAGTTATCTTACACATGAAGGTATAGTTAGTTACCTATGTGTTAATGTATTCCAGTAGTGAGAAGTACTATATAGAGTCCTGTATAATAATATTGGTAGAAATATGTCTAGAACGAGGGTGATTTGTCCGATCACTACACACTAATAGCAGATGACTGAGTATTCCAGATGGACATTTCTCTTGGGAGGAGAGATGTTGGTTAGGTGCTGAGCAATAAACTTGTATTGAGGATCTAGAGATGATAGTACATTAGTAAGTAGTTGGTGGTGGTATGTGAAGAAAGAGAAGTAGAGATATATAGGGAGTCATAGTACATAATAATGAATAGTTTTTATGTCCTCAGCATGTATATGGATATTGGATCATGACCGAATGGAAAAAGAAAAAAATTATGGATGAAGTAAGTATATCATTTTATTTTCCTTTTAGTGGATCTAATAATCGCTTAGCGATGATATGTTAAGAGGATGATGTTGTGGGAATAACGAGCTGAACTTAGAGTTGAGATGCGCCATAGTAATAAAAAGGTCGACTCATACGTAGCCTATACTAATCTCCGATAAATGGCATAAATAACGTCGTTGCCAGCACATGAGAAATAAGGAAAATTCTATATTTGCGGGTCTCAGAGAGGTCAGGGCCACTGGAGAGATGGTGCATAACTAGAGTTTTATGAGCATAGAGCTGGGGATTTTAGTGAGAAGGGAGAGATAAGGATAATAAAGAGACTAACACATGAGGACACAAAAAGAAATGATAACCCCATCAATCTTCAAAGAAGACGATCATATGATTAGCTGACGAGTTCGTGAAACCAGTAGGATCATAACATCTTTTGCGAAAGCTTCGTGGAGAGATTTGAATTTTTTCTTGAAGATGCAGAAGAAGTGTTTTCACTAGCAACAAAGCTGAAATAATAAAGGGTGTGGAGAAGAACGAAGTGGCTACTGGAAAGAAACATATTAAATTTCTTTATACTAGTACTAACTTGTATTCTGTTTCCGAGACCCTGTTAGCGGCCCTCTATTCACTTTATGCCGTTTTACCAGTCTTGGGCCGAGAGAAATAAAGTAGGGCTGTATTGACTATAATGTATTAATATTTTGCTTTTTTTCCATTTTTAATACACTAAAGATAATACCCAAAGTTGTAATACCGCTCAGATGGACAGGGTCGGGTCTCTACGGCTTTACCGGGGACTATCACGGGGTATTATATATAGGAATTAATTCCCCCTTATACCGGAGAGTAGCGTTCATCCGGACCCGCTCTTTTGGTAATTTTTGGGTATCCGCGGGGGTTCTTACCGCCCCTTACCCCTATACGGGTATTAGGAAAACGCTATACTACCTACTATTGTTGTTCTCACGATGGCTCGAGCCCCTACATTTGCTAATAGTAGTAAATATCTTATATCAAAAATAATATTAAATATAATATTATATGAGTATATCCCTGTCCTTAAATATAAATAAAATATAGTCTAATAATTTTAATTTAACTTATTTAATTTATGTTATTATAATACTATTCTTACCTTACTATAACTAAATAATTTATACTCACATAGGATATCATATTACCTAATAAAATGATATTCCTTTGTCACTGAGAGTAAGTTATTGTAGTTTATTTAATGAGAATGTTATTGGAAGATATCAGTTTATCTCAGAGAGCATTAAAAAAATAATTATGACCAATGACAGATTCCATAAAAATGTAAATTCTTTTTTCCTGTAACGTGGTACTTAATTGATAGATTTTCTGAGAATAGTATAGAGTAATTATGATAAGTTGTAGGTTTTAATTAAATTTTAACTATTTAATACTCAAATCATATATATATTATATATATTAATAATATATATATATAATATATAATATATATTATATATATTATATATATATAATATATATACTATATGCAAGTTTTTCATATAAAGTACTGTTACCTTGTGAACTTGAAGAACCAATGTACTTGAGTTGATAACAAAATTTCTAGAGTATACATTGATTATACATTGTACTTGAACAATACTCCTCATAAGATCAGTTAACTTTGTACTTGACAAAATGTCTTGAACCTAATGCATAGATTATATATTATATATATAATTATATATATATATATTTATATTATATTAATATATATATTAATATATATATATATATATATATATATTATATATTATATTATATTATTAATAATATATATTATATATTAAAATATATATAATATAAATCTAAGTATGTAAGCTATTTTATTCAGCCTAATATAATAATATATCTTCTACTTCTCCTGTTCTCTTACTATAAACACTAAATATAATAAGGTTAAAAAATTAAAATTTCTTCAAAAAAATATTTTAGTATACTCATATATACTTACATACTATTCGTTTGTAGCAAACATCGTTATATTCTGTATTCGAGTGATATGCGTATACACAGTTATTGATCACCGGGAATTGTAACAGTTATGATAGTTGAATCTTCAAATGTGGAATATAGAGAAATGTGTAGATTAGTTTGAGTACTTATGTAGTCTCCCATGAGGAATGTGAATAGTCTTTTTAATGCCCTATAAGGATAAAATTAAATTGAACATAAAATAGTTGTTGAAGATGTTGGAAATACATCAAATAACTCATTAATAAAAAATAGTTGCTTATATATGTAATAACTTCAAATACTATATCTTCCTTTCTCCAAACAATCTTCTCCTGGCTTGGCTTAATACTGGGTCAGTTTAACGTATGCACCTAATACTGCTGTATCATGTTAAAGCTCTGAGATTTATCGTATCAAATAAAGGACAATAATAAAAAGTTAGCTCCAGGTCCTACACTTTCTTTTGGTGAAAGCATGCTAAGTCTGTCAAATTTTATAATATTAAAAATGACAAAAATAGTTAATTGAGAGAACTTATTTGAGTGTTCATTCAAGAAAGGAACAATTTTCTTTTACAATATTGAAAATTAAAATGATAAGATTAAATTATAGTATCACTGCATGTATCTTTCTGTATTATATCAGTATACAGTACGATATGATAGCACTAGAGTTCGATAATTAAGCAAGATTTCTTAACTCACGAATATATAAGACTTACGAATATCCATAAAAACGATATGGGTTAGAAGCTCTACGATTACAGTATATAATTAAGAGGTTATTATTGCAGAATTATGTCATTTGAGTGAGAATCAAATCAATTTATTTTAGGCTATATCAAAATATATAGTTTGCACACTGGCTCTTTTCGAGGAGAGCAAATGATTAATATCACTTAGTGAAAGTGCAGTAACGCCTAAGATAGATAGAAAAATGGTTGTAATACTTTATACTCTCCATAGTATATGATGTATGCAAGCGCATTAAACTCAAGTTTGAAATTATGTTCATGTGGAATAAATGTATGGTTCACCAGCGTGAGCAAAGAAAGTTATACAAGAAGAGTTTTCCAAAGAGAGCACTATCTCATAAAAATAAGAATACGTTAACAATAGGGATTAAATTTTTCTGTGTAATACTGAATTTTAATTTAAATAGCATATGTAGTTGAGATCCTAGTCCACACAATGAGTAAATTTGAGTAATAAAGATGTTAAATGGTATTTACGTAAATTTATTGCAAAATATTGTATATATGTCATCATCATCATTTTACCGCAATATATAATATAGAATTTTAAATTGCATAAAGAATTAAATCGTATTTAATGTTTCAATTAAAAAAACATTAAACATCTTATTTAATAAGAAATTACTATTTAACATCTCCTTCTCTTCTGTCAGTTATATTGTTACAGGGTGTCAATTATATATTTTTCTCTTGTAGTGTACGAGCTATGTACTTATAATAACCAAAGACCCAATCAACCATGAAGGAAAAAAATCATTCCAATTCCCCAAAGAGTAGATATTTTAGGGTAAGGGATAAGTATGTAGTTGTATTCTTTTTATCACTCTTATATATACATATAATTTTATTTTATCTCTCACGCAAATACTAATCTTGCTTTCAACGCTATTAAATGTTTCCTCACCCTAATCTCACCTTAATTAATTGTGAATCACTATCACTAATATTATACCTGTAAAGCAAAATTATATTATATTATTTATTTCTTTATAGCTTTTATAAATATATTTATTACCTTTTATAAACTGCAGTTTAAATTTTTTTAGTAAAATCTCACTGTTACGTTAACTAACACTTAAATTAAATTGTTGTAGGATATATTAAATAGTCAATATATAGTATTATATATATATATATATATATATATATAATAATATATATATATAAATTAATATTATATATATATAATATATATTATTAATATATATACTATATATATATATATATATAGTAATATCTATATATATAATATATTATATATATTATATATATATATATAATATATATATATAATTATATATATTATATTAATTATACTATATATATATATTAAAAAAAAAATATATTAATTATATTTATTATGATATATATATCAGCTATATATATCCCACCTTATCAATCATCTTAAATACACGCAACAGTGTCCGATTTTGTATGTACTATAATAGGATAAATAGAGGAGCTATAGACTACAATATAATTAAGAATATTATTACTAACACTTTAATTCAGTTTCACCACCACAGCTATATGCAAAGCCAATACATTAAAATGCCGGCATTAAAAGGAACAAACTATAATGTGTGATAATATTGACATATATATATATCTAATTATCATACTAGTAACTAGTACAATGAAAAAGGTGTTGCATTTAAAACTATATAACAGAAAATTCACAATTAGCCACTTTGCAATATATAAATAATCTTAAACCCAATAGATGTAATGGATTTGGTAATTTTCAATTATTATTTAAACATCGGCACTACTTAAGATCAAATCCAATAAAAGTATAAAATAATAAATTTAAGGTACATGTATTTATAATATTTGCCGTTAGATTATATTGTCACCTAAAACTTACATATATACTGGTAAATTCATTGTAGAGATTGTGCCTTAGCGTACGGTGGTGATTCGCTCCAGTTGCGCCCGAATCATTAATTATATAATCACTAAAGACACAAATAACTCTATAGTAAATGTAACACTCCTAAGAAATAGCAAAATAATAGTCTCCAGTCTTGTGGCAGCCTATACTTTGTAATAGTTAGTCACATAATTACAGGCGTTCAAGTATTTCTTTAACCAAACGTTAACAAAAACCACACTCCAACTATTATTAACCATCAAGCCAAAGAGTAGAGTACATATAAATAGAACTCACTCTCTAATGAATGTCTTATCCGTTAGATTAATTGTTAAAACTTCATAAATGAGTCTACAAATAATGATTGTTATTGTGGAGGAGATTGATAATATATTATAAATAACTAAAATACTATAGAAATAATCAATAATTAGGCTTATATAAATAATTAAATCAGAATGGATAAATAACTTGAGGTATTAGAGGAAAGTATAAAAAGAATTAAGACTCAAGTATATACATACAGACTATTATTTACATATAGTGAGCATTTTCTGACTATACTAATATCTCTAGTCAATGTGGGTTCAAGAGTGTCACCTCCGTCAGGAGAGTTGGTTACCCACGAGTTTATTTGAGTTAAGCTCTTACTGGCCTATTAGCAAGTCCGAGAGAGGAGATATTAGATGATGAGAAGTATATAGTTAATAACGCGATCATGATTTTCTCTGTGTATAACCTAGGATAAACTACATAAACGCCTGCCAAATAGAGTGAGAGGTTCGATGAACACTCCGTAACCAAGAAGAAATTATGAATTGGGAACTAACAACAAGGTTTTCCCACAGCAAGATTCTACCTAAGAGAAATGCACTTACGTATTCTTAATCTTTTTGATTTATATGTTGTTATTCTTTTTTTTTTACAGTTATAGTAACGAAAACGACCTATCTTTCGTTTTCAATTGTTCACATTTTTTTCTTTTAATAAAGTCAATACCTGTAATTTCTAACTATAAAAATCGGGGGTGAACCCCTCTGCACTATTACCTAATATACTATATATAGTATATATATTATATATAAATACTATATTACATAATATCTATATATATATAATATATATATATATAATAGTGATATTATATTATATAATATTATATATATACTCAAGGTAGTCACAAAGCCTACTTAATCATAGGAGGGGAGTGGCCTTAAATTTTTAATATGTAGGCAAAGTAGACGTGAGCCCAAGTAAAGGGTATGAAGTAGCACTACGAGACCTCCTCAAAATCTTCTCTCTCGAGAACCAACATTGCTAACCGAAGCTCCAAATCAATATAAATCGATATGTATACACACTGATAAGTATACTAGATATAACATATGGGTTTACATTTCGCTTAGTTGGGAAGAGTGACTTACTATAACTCATCAGCTGAATGACTTAACAGGACGTCTATTATTGAGATGACTCATTGATTACCAATTCCTTCATTGAACTTATATCAGAAGATCCGCTATCCTACCCGCCAGTAAATGTACCATTTCCTTACTGTTCAAGAATCGTACAAATAAAATAAATATCATAAATTATTAAAAACGTGAGTTGCATTATAATTTTTTGTATTACTTATAAAAAATAGATTAGTTTTACTAAACAATATGTTATTACAATCATTAGTTGTATAATTAATGAGTGTTGTGAAATTTCAAATTGTCTAGGCTTACCTCAAGCAAGAACAGCCTTTGCTAATTGAGATAAGATCCTTATGAAGGAATGTGTGTAGTTGATAGCTGTGTAACCCTTGACTTGAGAGGTTCAAAAAGTTTCACTATAATAAGTTGTGATCACATATCAAAATTAATAATTTTACATATCACTCTTTTAATTACATAACCTCTTAACAATATTTGAACCATCAAAAGGTTATTTCATCACGACAAATGAATATATCAATTTATTACTCTTGATGCATGTGTAATTTTCATATATACATCACAACTTACACTAAAATAGTCTTAATGATTAACTTTGTAAACATATATTCAAGATATTAAATTGGAACTGGTGGAATTTCGCAGATATATAATATAATTAGATAAGTGCTTAGTATATATAAAGATAAAGAAAAGAATCCTCTGTCACTAGCATATAATTTAACACCCTAATATTTCTCTACCTATTCACATCGTCGTAAATGACGGAAGAATAAGGGGAAGCATGTAATGTAGAAAAAGTGATACTTAAATTAAAAGTGTCAGTTAGTGTGGTTAAAATTGTTTATGGTCCCTTCGCTCATTTAATCCTAAGAATTAAATTTTTTTGCAAATATAGTAGTCAAAATTATCCTCCTATCTCATAACAGTAGTGTGAGTATAATTCAATTTAATGCACAATATTTGTTTTAAAGAAAGTCCAAGGATGTGGTTATTCTGCGGGATATTTAGTGATGAATACGCATGTTCACATCCCCGGTGCAGAAGATAAAGTATAAACTTAAATGAACATCTCTTTAATTGTACCTCTAATGTCTAGATTATCAGTATGCATTTTACGAGATACGTGTTCTATTATTTGTTATTTTCCATTTGCTCTAGGTCTTCTTTGGATTTTGTCGATATGTTTGACCCCGTGAGGAAATCACGACGAGACGACTCATGCATACGTTGGCATATTATTGAGATTGTATATAGAGAATATAGTAAGGATGTTTTAAGGGTTGCATTCATATCACTCTTATTTAAGCACTGAGACACTGGCAGAAGACTCTAATAAAATTTGTGAAGCTTTTTAATCATCCCTAGAAGTGGTCCTATTAAAGAGTGTTTTAAGGATAAGGACATAAAACATACCAAAAAAATAACAATAAAGAGAACTTCATTTTTTATTTAAGAAATTTTTTAATTAAACAATACAATTTTATTTTAAATCAGATGTTATACCGATGTCGCTTTCTTTTGTTCTTTTACAGGTGTGTAATAGTCAACATGCATATTCGCGTAGTTGTCAAGGTGATCCAGTTCACCAGAGCATCACACAATGGCATTCACTTGAGCGAGATGTAATTTTTGTTAATATATATTTATTTATCTCATTGTTATTCTTTGCCCTTGCGAATATTCTCTCATAGTGATTATAATTTTAAGATTGAAGCATACTCCGGAGTTCACGTTGCTGTAACATTATATAGTGATCATATGATTATTATTCGGTATTCAACTTCCGAGTCATAATCACTCACAGAGCACTCGCCATCCTTTCTCACTCACTTCTATTACGTTCATATTTGTACTCGGAGTTGCTATATATCTCAGTTTATCGTATATTCTGTTATAACAACTATATTAATAGATTTCAGAATTCCATTTTTCTAGCTATATCTTTCATATTATTTAACTATAAAAATTCTTAAAATCTACAAAACACTTACACTTACAAAGAATTAAAACACTTATAAAGTAATTGATAAAACTACTTATACTCAATAAATTGAAACAAATCTTATTCCTTAATTCTTCAGGTCCTTCTCTTCGTATTTATACTCATAAGTAATAATTAGGTCTAGGTTTCATCTTCCAGTGTTCCTCCTATACTCATGCACGACTGTATATGTACCTTCTTATTAACGAATCTTCCTTATTCCATAGACTAACGTGAGGTTGTCACCCAGGGATGTGTGCCTGTTCTTTCATTATGAGAAGCTTCTCTAATGGGTGTATACGAGAGGCTTAATCCGTACCTACTTAGACGATTACACTCATTGATACCATTATTATCTTAAGTCTGTCCTCCTCTAATAAGGCACACTCCTTTGTTACAGATAAGATAGTTGGGCCGCATTACGCACTGGTTTATTCCTCACTTTTTCCAAAGAGTTATGTTTGACATTGAGGATTGGTGTTATTTAATATAGGAGAATACTTTAGTCCAATTCTAGATACTTACTTTGATTGGGCTGATGCTCGTATATGTCTACACTAGATAAGGGATACTCTTGGTTATACTTCGTAGTTCTACCTATGAACGTATAAGTACTTATGTAGTCTGACTTGAATAACAGATGACAATATGATATTGCCGTCCTTGAATTTAGAATTTGGATTCAACTCGTCCAGTGTATACTACTAACTTTTGTTCCAATGAGGGGCCGGTAGGAAGTAACCCTAAACCATTACTGGATGCCACTGTGCTGGTAAATTAGCTCTAAATCCTTTTACTGTTAATGAGATGCCTGTGTTTTCTAACCAAAACTCATTAAGTCCAACACGACTTATTTCTTTCCCCAAGTCGCCTAACTAAAATTTATTATGATATATGATATAATGTGATAATAATAATAATATAGGTAATTATTGATGCTTATACTTTTATAATTACTATAATATAAAATTATGTTATAATAATTATATCTAAATGGAGTGATATTTACAATTATTTATAATAGGTAAGTATATATATATATATACTATTATATTATATAATACTATTACTATAGTAATATAACCGTACTACATTCATGATATTCTGAATAATAGGGTTTGCAGCAACTGGAGTAAAACATACTTGGAGAAAAATTTAAATTTTGCCACAACTGTTAGTACTGAAAATTCTTTTAAACATTTTTCACATCTCTATTCTTATTAATTATATTACAAATATGTAAAAAAGTTAGACTACAATATTTTGGCTATATTAAAAAATAACCTCGGTTACATTCATTTTCTGATTTAGACTAGAAAGTACAGGTAACATACTGGCGCCGACTATAATAGCATTGGTAAGAGAGCATAGTGATCCATACTGACAGCAGAGAGTGTTTCTAATCATCTTTGCAAATAAACAATTAGGGATTTACGAAATAATCGATTTAATCTTCTTAATATGTGCGTAATTGTTCACTGATATCACACATAAATCTCAACTCGGAGTGGACTTTGTTTTCTTTCTTATTTCTGCTTGGCCGATGAATAAGAGCTATAAATATATAGCAGCCTCTGGTGCTTTTTTGTTGTTGACTTTGGTTTGCAATTTAATGTTACTTGTGTTTTTGTAGAAAACTGGAGCTCGCACAACCTATTGGTCGCATGAATAGGACTGATTAAAGCAGGGTATAAGTCTTAATTAGGGCTCATTGGTAGTAGTTACGTAGTTAAAATATAAACTATGTATATGTAAGTTTGAGATATGTAAATATGGTCAAATAATTAAATTATTAGTGAACATAGTGGGGTGAGCTCTAATTGATTTTATTGGCAAGTGTTTCATAGATTAGCTTGGCATCTTGTTTTATCAATTCGGCTTGCCGTATCTTTTGAAATTTCAGTGGCAAACAAGAATAGTTATCGAGCAATTACAAACTTTTCAATCATGTTGAAGGTACAACTAAGTCCATAGGTGACTGTGAGGAAAGTCAAATTGTACAAAAATCTGACATATATCAATTTCTCTATTCAACGTGTAAAATTCTCAAAATATTTATTTATATAAGAGTAGTATATATAACTATATAGATTAATCTGTTCCTATAGTGTTGGTATTATATAGATAACATCTATATAAACTCGCTGATATATAGTTACTATATAAAGAAGAATTGTACTATATTTGAATGTCATCCGACTGAAGTCACTAAAAGAACTTAATATAATAATCTAAATTTATTAATCAATTGATTCAATTGTAATAATAATAACATGTGAGATATAATATTATAAATTTATAAATTCGTATCATGCATAAATTAATTTATATATTAATTAACTTACATCTGTATCAAACTTATAATTAATATATTCACTATATTATATATATTATAATTTATATATTTAACTAAAAATATAATTGCCATATTTTTTAAATATATATTCATACTACTAATAGTAACTATTTAAATATAAATATATAATATAATAAGATAATAACGTTAGATGATAATTAAAAAATTGTTTCTTCAATATATGATATGAGAAACTTAATATTATAATTGTATTAATTATTTATAAATAATAATATTATAAATAATTACAATTATGCAATACACATATAAAAATAATATTTTAATAAATAATATCTCTTCCTAGGTATCTCATCATATCTGTGTAGTCTAAACTAACTCTACATTAATCTATTATTATAATAATAATTAGGACTACAATATATTTATTTATTATTAATTATCTACGATTTTATTATAGTAATAATTATATATTAATACATAACATAAATAACTACCATAAATATTCAAGTAAATTAAATTTCTATAATTGAAATACAATAATTATTAATAAATAATTGATCAATCATAAATATATATCAAGAGTATAAAGAAATTCATTAATTAAACAATTAATTTCTAACATATAATAATATAATTTAATTAGTCATATAATTTTATTCCGGATCAATAAGACTCAGGAGAAACAGAGCTATCTCGAGTTAGATATAGTTACTCAAAGGCTACAGTAGATGTTCGCGCCAGTCGGCGAGAGGCTTTGTGGCGTGCATAGTAGAGTATTGAATCCACAGCGTGTATGTTCCATATAATGGAATGACACACGATGTTCTATAGATATATGAAATAATAGGATAATAAACCATATAAAAAAAATACATAAAAAATAGACCACGCCACTACTTACCTATACGGATTAAATAAATCATCGGACCGCCCTATTTTTCCTCCTCTTCGGATCCATTATAACTCACCCCGATATTACCCATACACGAGTGTATAGATTTCGACCCCGCTTCCATCCCTCCCTTTCACATCCCGTGGTTCTCGCGCACGGCCGCTACGTGGTCGTGTTCGCCGTTCGCTTGCCAAGCATATGGACAGATATCGTATCTACACATATCTACTGGATGGTAGACCTCTCACTTACAAGATTTCCTATAGTACAGCTTGCTATAAGCAACTCCTTCAATCACTAATTGAATCGTATTGGTGTCTCCACGCATAAACCACCCCATACATCTGGATATACCGACTACTTTCCTGTTATCCTATTCACTTCTTAAAGATTTCGTAGGTAACCTTGTACCCTGTACCATATTCCTTTTGTTCCACGTGCGCTCTGCCTGGATCCTCAAAAATGACACATAGAACTTTCCGCCCCGATAAGCCCCAATACTTGCCCTCGGCGAGTCCGGTTGGTCCTTCCCCTGCCCCTTCCTCCCCCTCTGGGTCCATCCTTTGTCCCTGGTCTTTGTTTGGCTGGCCTACCTGGGCCTTCTCTCCCTCCCTTATCCGTCGGTGTTTTTCCTGTTTTCTGCCTGTTTCGGTGCTTCTCCTTTTCCATCTGCCTTGTGGCCCTCTCCTCTCCCCCTGCCCCGGCTCTTTTCGCGCCCCCGTCCTCCTAGTCTACCAGGTCCGGTTCCTTCTTTCCCCTCTCCCCCTTCGCTGCCGGGTTGTCCGGTGGCTTTGTCTACCCCCTGCTCCTGCCTCCGGCACCGGCGCCCCTTTCCCGCGCGGTCTCTCCCTTCCTGGCCTTCTCTGCCCTTCGCCCTTGCTGGCTTCCTGGTCCGTATGGTCATAGACATCTTTCACCCCGCTGTTGTACCTACACTATAGAGACCGTCTGACTTTTACATTTTCACATGGACCCTGCCGCCCCCCTAATTCCTAGTCCTGAGACTCTCACCCACACATCCCTAACGTTTAGATTTTATCCGAATATTCGTGGCTTTCGGTCTGAAATGAGTAACACCCAGATACCCCATGCTGTTCGATTCCCCTGGCTGCTAGACGTCTATGCTCTTCCTCTTCAAGGTGGTAAGCCCCCCCCCGCTGTTCGCCCTTTTTTGCGGCAGATATACGAAACCCGTGATAATGACACCAAAACGCTTAATCGTGCCCCCTGGCCGCCTACCTAGTCGCAACACATTGAGAGCAGAAAAACCACTATACATACATTATACAATACTAAATACCGCGACACAATACTCATTTCCTCTCTGACACTCTCAAAATAGACCCCCCATTCGTTACCCAATGACTTGCTTCCGGCCCCTGTCCCGGCCCCCCTGCCCGCTCCCCCGTCCGTGCTTCCTGCTTCTTGCGCTTGCCGTGGCCTCTCTGGTCCTATACTTGCCCCCTCGGCCGTTTTAGGTGCCCGATCTGCCTCCTATATATTCAACGTGGGCACACATTACAGCCGGGTTGCATACTGTCAACCGCCCCGCTCTCCTCCCCACCATACATATAACTAAGATCCGCGGCTCTCTGCTGCCCTTTAGTTATGTGCGCCACTCCCTGCCTTCCCTGCCTCTTGTGCCTTCCATCCTCACGCCCCCTTCTGTGCCGCTCTCTCTCGTGTTCGGGCCATTTGTCTCGCGTCCTCTCCTCGCCCCCCCGCGCTCCTTCCTAATCGTCACGATCACGCTGCCAAAACAAATATACCATATATGCCTCTAAAAAAAAAATACAACATCAAAATTCACCTCCAGACTTCATACCTGAGCTCATACCTTCTCCCGCAGTTCCGCGCGCTGCTCTCGCACACCCCGCGCACCACATTGACACCACTATGCCGGACCATCTGACTACATATACTAACATAGCTAAAAAGAATACAGCCACCCTAGACTGAATTGGATCCAAATCACTCATTGATTCTTCGGTGTTACAACAGACTTATCCAAGATAGTAATACCTTACACATAATGCCCCCCCTAGATCCCAGGGATTTATCTAAATCTTCTAGTCATCCAGACTATGTTGTAATCTTACGCCTTGAGCGGGTGTATATCTTTCCCCCCTGTCCCCTCGCTCTTTGCCCCTTATGATATGACACAACACAGCTTGGCCTGCTGACTGTGTCCCCGGCCGTTGAGCCGGCTCTTTTGCCCCTTTCACTTGTTCGCCAAAAAAAAGCCGTCAATTGAAAGTTTTATCAATAAGTTCGCCTTCAATACCAATAATAATGAGCCCACTATGGCTAAAGATATACCGAACTAAAATAAAATTCATGCATGCTCTCTTCTCTCTTCACAATACTATTGTACCTACTTTTTCACCCGACCGTGGCTACATCTATATGCCATTCACCTTACTTCAATTCTCCATCCCTAAGCGTTCAACACCCATTTGCGCCAGGCCTCCCCAAATCCTCCCGGAGCACTAAATGGATCAACAAGTTACAAATCCCCATCCGTCAACTGGCATTATCTGGGACTCATACAACCAATCTATTAATACAATACAATCAAACCTTGAGTTCCGAACATTCTACACTTATAACAGTCAGGACATAAATAACCACACAAACGCCCCCCACACAGATACAATGACTTCACGGAAACATAGATATAAATAATGTTTCCAACCAAAACACGGAAATATTACCAATCAGAATGGACAGTATCACTACTCAGCGTCTGTTCCCCTCCTCCCGCGTCTACAGGGCCGACCCTCGTGTATTTCCCCCGTGGCACTGTTTGCCACGCCTCGGCTCGGTTGTGCTCCGTGTCATTCTGCCTTTCCTCTTGTCCGGCCCGGTTTTCCTGCCCTGCCGGCCCCGCGCCTGGCCGCCCCTCCTCCCTTTCCGTCGTGCTCTCCCACCTTTTGCGCCTTTGCCCCTCCTGTTGCGCACTGTCTGCTCTCGGTTTTTCTTCGTTCTCCTGCACCTGCCTGCGCCCGCGGCTCCCTGCCCGCTTTCGCTGCTCCGTCTCCCGTCCTCGTAGTTGCTGCATTTCTTGCCGCTCCGGCTCGGTTCCTCGGGTGGTTTCGTCGCGTTGTTTTCCTTTGTCCCCCCGCTTGTTGCCCTTCCTCCCGGTCTCCCGGGCTTTGGTTTGCTTTTCCCTTCACATTTTTCGTCGGTCCCCCCGGGGTTTTGCACTCCCTAGCCGCGTTTCGGTCTCTGCCCTGCGCTAACCCTTCCCCCCGTCCCCTCCCCTGTTTGCCTTTTCTCCCGGTTTTGTTGGTGCCATTGTCGCCGTCCTCCGTCCTTCCTTACGATTTCTTTTCCCCGGGCTCCTCCCCTTCTTGCCCTTCCCTGTCTCCGGCCGTTTCCCTCTTCGTCTTCGTACCCTTCGTTTTTCAGTTTTCCGTTTGCCCCGTGTCTCTGCCTGCTACTCAGCCCCGTCTTTTCATCCTCCTGCCCCCTGTTCCGCCCCGGTTTTAGTGACTGCCTCCGCCCCTCGTCCCGCTCCACCCTGCCTTCTTCCACCTGCGCGGTGCCTTCCCCCCCCGTGCCTGCTCTCTGGCCCCTGGCTGGTCCGTTTTTCCCGCCCCCCGTCCCTTCTGCGGCCTATCCCCCTGGGCTCCCTGGCGTTGGCCCGCGCCCTTCTCGCTGCTGTCCTCCGCCATTTCACCCCTGCTCGTCCCCTTTTCAGGTCGATCGTTGCCGCCGTCTTTGCTTGCCTTGCCGGCTCACGCGGGTCTCTATCAGACTTAGGAATTGGGACAAGGAATCCTCCCTTTGTGACAGAATTTAGTTTCGGTAGTCTAATGCATAGACGCCCATAGCCCCATAAAGGTTTTCTGGATGGGTACTACTGTGCTGGAGTTGGAAGAAAATGATTGTTGATGATACCTTCAGCTTCGAGTTTTCTGCACACTTCCTCCACTTCATATAAAATCGGACCTTGAAGTCTTCTAACAGGTTTGCATATAGGATCGTCTATATGAGTTTCGATGGAGTGTTTCAAAATAGAGGTGCACCCTACATCTGCATCTCCGAGGCTTAAGGCAGTTGGATATTTGAGTAAGAGTTGTATTAATTGGTCCTTTTGTTCTTGTATTAAGTCTGTTCAATCAAGCTCAAAAGCCTCTCTGAGATTGTCAGATGTCCATTCCTGGTACGTGTTTTGAGGTTTTTGTGTGAGTTCGACCACATTTACAGGTACTGATTTAATAGGACTTACAGAAAATGACCCGAGAGTCAGATAACATGTCTATGATTTTATTATAAAGTAGCAATAGATTAACAATGAAGCAATACAGGACTGTTAGATGAATAAGATATGACGCGCACTGGTCCATCACAGAAAGTGATTTTAGATCATATAGAGTAAATAATAAGTAGCTGTTTCGCTCGACGAATCTCGAGTTTCTTAAGACCTCTTCTGTTTTATATGCCACTTTAATCCTTTATTAGGTGGATAGTACATCTCTTGTCTAAGTTTTAGCAGGCATGCTCTTGAACCTTCTTGGTGGTTCTTTTCTTTTTGCGATGATTGTCAAGCAGACATTGTATGTCTATTATGAAGTTTTTTTGTTGGCCAGTCTGGCAAAATATTACTCTGATTGTAATAAGATCATAACACAATTACTACGTACGTAACATAACCACCTCATCTGAACTATCCACCAAAAGTCCCTAGAATTGTAATCTGTACCGATCTAAACATGTACAATGAGAGCTTTTACGTGATCTTAGCTTTCTCGAAAACGACATCAAAGAATATCCCTCGTACTATATCAGGTTGAATTCCTAGGGATATTATTAGGATCACGAGTTTTGTAGGTTTCTGTTTGTCCCAATACTAACGAAGCTCCAGTGTCTTATCAAGAGGCGTCTATTAACCGCTGAGTTTGTTTTGGGAATCATCTTATTATTGACCCCTCATAACTAGAGTAAGCAAGGTGAAGATGTTGATCAAGTTTTAAGATGATGACAAGGGCTTTCAATATAGGCGTATTTTTTAATGTAGACTCCTGTTGGAGTAAATTAGTAAGTGTAGGATTGTCAGGATTGACTGATCCCTTAAGGGAAGTAGAATCATGCTTGATTAATGAGTTTTTTATTACTTGAGAATCGATCTCCTCAATTACAGTTTCAAGGGATGATTTAAGAAGGTCGAATATTTCTGTTGGATATTCGGTGACCCCAACTTGTAATAATTCCTCTATAGGTTCCATCATTGAATTTTCATCTTCGTCAAACATAGATGGCTGAGGTGGCGGCAACTGTGACCCTTCAGTTAACGTTCCACGCTTTTTCTGACCCTGTGGTTTAGGATTTTCTTCTGGCTCTGTGGGTGGGTCATTTCCCACAGAGTGAGTTAGTTTTTTGAACGTTTAAGAGATCTTTGTGGACAGTCCATGCCCAAGTGACCTCCTTGACAATAAGGACATCGTGGAGTCGAGTCACATCTTATTTGTTTTTCTGTCTTTTGTGGGCAATTTTGCACTATGTGTCCATGTTCTTTACACCGAATACACTGATTCTTTTCGGCATAACATTCTTCGTAGACGTGCCCCCTCTTACCACAAAATTGGCAATAAGGCCGCGATGGACAATCTTTGACATGGTGTCCTTGTGTCTTACAATATTTACAGGAAATGTTATTTCCGGCCCACCATGGTTGTTGTATTGATGAAGATGAAGTAAGTTGTTGAGGTTGTTGTGATGTTAGTTGTTGATAGGCTTGATTCGGTTGTTGTTGGCGATTATTTTGTTGTTGTGGCGGACGCCCTTTCCTAGGGGAGTTTGGACCTTTATTAGATGGATAAAAGATCCTATTTTGACGAGGTGAGTTTGGAGGGACACTACTTCTAGGATTATTATTCATATTCGGTGGAGGCATTGGTGGTTTGGCTACCACTTGTGCGAATGTTGGTACAACATGTTGTTGTTGAGGTACTTGTTGACAATTTTCCCCTTGTACATGTGAATAGCATTGCATAGGTGGTTCATAGCCTGGATAGGTTAAATATCCCTGGGGTACGATATTTTGCTGTTGATTATAATATTCTTGAGTTTGGATAGGTAAGGGTGGTAACGAATTTGAATGTGTTTGCACAGTAGAAATATCAATCACCTCAGGTGAATATGGTTCCGAAATAATTTCTTGGGATGGTATTTGTGGAGTCGCTGACGATGACATATGTCCGTTGTTTTTGTAGCTATTATAATGTTGCGAGATTATTTTGACTAATGCTTCCCAACTCATGGGAACTCCTGCCAAAGCAATTTCACATACAGTAATGGATGCTTGTATAAGTTTTCTTGTACCTGTACTGGCGTACTATTTATCAATTTTTCGCGCACCATTTTCATGTTTTTCACATCTGAACCCGGGAATCCCATCTCAGCTAAACCCTGCAACCTCAGAGCATACAAGGGTATGTAGTTTCATGGGAAAAATTTTAGAAACTTCATTAGAGATTATTAAGATGGGTTTAACTTCTTCACGTAAATAGTCAGAGAAAACCACATGACTAATAAGTTGTGTTCTTATGCAATGCTACCATTGTTAACTATTAAATTTCTCAGTATCTTTTTTTCATATCTCCCTCAAATAACTAGACCTAGATGCATTGTCATAAACCATCACATTATTGATGATGATAATATTACATTATACATATTCTTCAACGTTCTTGAACTGGGAAGAAGTTTACATTCTCTAAAGTATTTCCCTGGCAGAATCATTTTGGTTGATTGTTGGTGTAATCCCTCAATAGCAAGACTACTTTAAAAAGAGCCATTATCATTTTACTGGTTTGGGATAAAGTCTTGCTGTAGTCTCCATCTGTTACATCAGGTTGTGTTTGATTTGCCAATGACGATGCTGCATTCTCATTTGGTGTAAAGGGGACCGATTGACTTTCTTGTGATCCCTGTTGAAGTGTTGACATAGGTGGAAAATTCCATTGTGGAGGTGGCAATCCCGCCATTCTTTCCATCAACCTTTGTCCTTCAGCCATTTGTTGAGTTAGTTGTTGTCTGGTGATTTCACCACCTAAAGGGTTGTTTCTTGTAGACGGTATAACCGTAGGAATAGTCGTTGCAAGGGTGGTGGTAGGTTTCGGTTTTACCGAACTCCGCTGTAAGTTCGTTCCAATTCTGCCGCTAATATTTGCTTTATCTCATCCGAAAGCTCCTCCCCATTCAAATTCAATCCTTCCACATCAATCTCTCCCAGTTCATTAACTTCTCCATTCTCATTAATACCCACGTTTTCTGCCATGATGTATGATCTTTGTGGTATGTATGTAAGAATGTAAGAGAGTTGTATAAAAAAATGTATACTAGACAGAGACAGTAAAGGAGACGTACGACAATGAAAGGATGAACCGACGATAAAGGGACCGGAGTTAGAACCTGATAAAATTTCGAAAAAGATAGAAAACCAAGAAAGTCAAAGAAAAAGTAAGGAAAAGGTAGCAAGGTAGTCAAAGCAACTACGCTCTGCTACCAATTTAGTGTTGAGTGTTTGTCGGGAATGTAACAGTGAATGTTGACTTCAAGGGAATAAGAGAATGTGTAGATGTTTGAGGACTTATTGTAAGTCAGCGCAATGAAATAACTTTATTTCAATAATATTAAGTGATCGAAAAAAATAGTTGTTAAAGATAATGCCACACCACATAAAAAATAGTTGCTATGATAACTCACCGTTCCTTCTCCAAACAATCTTCTCCTGGCTTGGCTTAAAAGTAAATCAATTATATGTATTCAACTCGTGCTTCAGTATCATGCACACATTCAAAGAGGACAAATAAAAGTAAGCAGGTTCTTCAGTAAGATGCAAGCGGTTCCAACTCCAACAGTAAGCAGGTAACCATGAAAAGCAAAAAAATAGAATTAATAATAGGGTAAATGTATAAAATTTTAAATCAAATACAGATAAATGTCTGTGATTACCTGTATTTAGAACAGTTGTAATAACGCTATTAAGCAAGATCTATAGACGCTTATAAGCAATTGCAGTCGTATATTTAAGGTTAATTGTAGATAGTTTTGAACAACTTTACTTTCAAAATAAAAGTTGCAGCCTTTCAGTTAAATGTTCCAAGTGAACAGGAGTAAGTAATGTTATGTTGTATCTTTCGTTTGAATGTATCAAGGTTAAACAAGTGAAATGTTTGAATAAGATGTAACTTGTAGAAGTTAGGGTTTACAAAGAACATTCTCAAGAATATTAAAAAGGTTATTTCTAATCATGCATATGAGTATTGTCCAGTCCACCAATGTATTTGTGAATAAGACAAAAAAAAAATTAGTAATTCATTAGAACATGCTCAAGAGAATTGAAAGTTAGTAAGAAGAGATGCTTCAAAAAAAAAACATTAAACATTTATAAGATATTATTTAACTCTCCTTCTCTTTCAGTTTTGTAAGGGTGTCAAGATAATTTTCTCTGAGGTAAGACAGACTTACTATGTAAAGACCAATCACCATAAGGAAAAAAATCATTCCAATTCCGCAAAGAGTAGATATTTTAGGGTAAGTGATAAGTATGTAGTTGTATTCTTTTATTTTATTAATTTTTATTTTATAAATAAAAAAAATTTATTTTTTTAATTTTTAGATATATATATATATATATATATATATATATATATATATATATATATATATATATATATATATATATATATATATATATATATATATATATATATATATATACCCTCTCACTCTCTCTCCATTTATTTTTTTTTTTTAATTTTAAAAGCTAGTCAAATGGCTTTATATCACACTTTAATTCAGTTCCCCACAGCTATATGCAAAGCCAATACATTAAATGCCGGCATTAAAAGGAACAAATGTTGTGTATATTGACATATATATATCATCATCAGCTCGCCTAGCATGAAAAAGGTGGTGCATAAAATAAATTACATAAATTCATATAAATATAAATCCTACAAAATAATTTCATGGACTAGATTTTCAATTATTTTTAAACAGTTTGTCAAGATCAACCAATAAAGTAAAAAAAATTTAAGGTACATGTATAATAATAATTTGACGTTACAACATTCAGCTTGATTGTGTCCTACTTCATCAACAACAGATAAGATAATGTCAGTTGGCACAATGTTAAATAGACACAGAAATTAAACCTAATGATACATAAGTATTCTAGTTTGGCAGTAATGAATATTGTCACTTTCAGTATTTCTTTTACCAAACTTAAAAAAAACACTCACTATTATTAAATAAGCAAATAAGAGTAAACGTTTAGCACTTCATAAATTATGTCTTCGTATGCTATTCTCACTTGCACTGTTTCAATAATATTAACGAGATTGATTAACATATACAGTACTATGCTGTCTTTGTGTTTAATAATTAATAAGTTAATAAATAGAATAAAGTATAAAGTATCACAGGCTTATATATCTAAATTTGCCATACTTTCCAAGTCAATTTCAAAGAGTGTCATGTAGAAAGTGTAAATATTGATTACTTTCTGGATGCAAGTAAAGAAGTTAAGTGAAGTAAATAAAAACGGGACTCCTGGTCCAGAATGTATGTTGGACTCCCTGGTCCAAGAATTTAAATAGGTAAACGGGTCTCCCCGTCCAAAAAATGAACGTTGGACCCCCTGTCCAAGAACCTACAAAAAAATATCTAATATTAATTTATCTACATATATTTTGTTACTTTAAAAAATAGATTAGTTTACTAAACAAATATGTGTTCAAGGTGTATATATGAGTGTTGAAATTTCAAATTGTCTAGGCTTACCTCAAGCAAGAACAGCCTTTGCTAATTGAGATAAGATCCTTATGAAGGAATGTGTGTAGTTGATAGCTGTGTAACCCTTGACTTGAGGTTCAAAAAGTTCCAAAAAGTTGTGACCTACAAAATTAAATTTCATACTTACAAAAACCCTTCAAATTTGAACCCATCAAAGGTATTTCAGAACAAATGAATATATCAATTTCTTGTGCATGTGAATTATAACTCCTTACCAAATATGTTCTCAATAATTAAACTTGAAAACATCCGTTAATGGAACTGTGTGGATATGCATATTATTGGACAAAATTTATCAATTTTTGCGATTTTTTTTTTATAAATCTACTAAAAGTATCGATTTATATCTATATAATATCTCATACTGCCCAAAATTGAGTCAGTGTTCTTTCAGGCATGGCGAGAAGTGGGTGTTGGATGCTCTCTCCTCAAAATTGGATTTTGTGCGTGAAATAGTAATTTTTATTCTTTATTTACTTATTATAAAAGTTTTTTTTACGTGTGTTTGTTCATATTGTTATGTAGGAAAAATGTGAAAAAAGAAATATATTCTTGTAAATTTTCGTAAAAATAAACCTATCGCTGCTCAAAACGTACTTGAAAATCATGCGGTCACCGGTGACCGCTTCGGACTACGAGGCTACTAGTTTTGTGTAGCAAAAGCAAAATTGAAGAATAAAATACATTACGTTTATATATATATATATATATATATATATATATATATATATATATATATATATATATATATATATATATATATATATATATAATATATATATATACTATATATAAATATATATATAAATATATATAAAAAATAAATATAACTATATATATATATATATATATATATATATATATATATATATATATATATATATTAAAAATCATACACTCACAAGTTTTCTATTTTATCCAAAACCAAAAAAAAAAATTTTTTTTTTTTTTTTTATTAAATTTATATATATATATATATATATATATATATATATATATATATATATATATATATATATCTTCTTTCTATACATATATATATATTTGTATATATATTTATATACTTTTATATATATATATATATATATTCCCAGCTAATAAATTTTTTATTTGTTACCAAAAATCATTGTATATTTTCCATTCAGCTCTTATTTTCGAGGTTAGTATTTATATACAATATATATATATATATATATATATATATATATATATATATATATATATATATATATATATATATAACTATATATATATATATATATATATATATATATATATATATATATATATATATATATATATATATATATATATATATATAATATATATATATGGTACATATATTTACAGACAAGTGTGTTATTTATATAACATTCTGAAGTACGGTATATTTTTGTGCTGGTTCCCAATAAAGAATTACAAGATATTTTTTGATAACTGGTTCTCGTCCATGGATTTGGCAGGTGTTTTGAGGGAGAAGGGGATTCTCTTTGCATCAACTGTGCGCCCAAATCAACTGAAAGGAATCACATTCAAGGATGAAGAGAGAGGGAAGGGGAGGCTATGATGATTGGGTTGATAGAGTTACTGATTGTGTTGCCATACGTTGGTATGATAACAAGTCGTTACACCTATTATCTAATTATGCTGGTATTGAACCTCACGATAGGTGCCGCAGGTGGGAAGCTAAGGAAAACAAATATGTTGATATCGAGAGGCCATTTGCTGTTTAGGAATACAACAAGTACATGGTCCGGAGTTGATCTAGCGGATATACTCATTGGGTTATACGGATCAACTTCAAGTTCAGAAAATGGTACACTCGTATCTTTTATTATTGAGCGGACCTTAGCGTTGTCATCTGGCTGTTATACGGAGGATGTGAGCAAAGGTCTCCTCAAAAAGAACATCATGCCACTAGTTGATTTCAAAACGGACATAGCGCATGGGCTTATGGTGTAAGTCGTTGCACCCGTGGGAAGGCAGCCGGCGGGGGCCGGGGATGGGTCCGGGGCCGGGGCCTGAGCAATGGCAGAACGAGAGAACAGAGAATATGCTCCCGCACAATCTGTCATGCATGACAACCTTTCCCACTGGCCAGTGTTTACAGAGGGAAGGAAAACTTGCAAACTTTGCAAAAAGCTTGAGATATCAGTCATTTGCAGAAAATGCAAAGTTCATCTTTGCTTCCTCCCTCGGCAACAAAATACCACATGGTTTGTTCAATATCATAAGCATTAGTCTAGTCTTGTTTTACCCTCTCTCTACCTATGCCTCTTCTATATATATATATATATATATATATATATATATATATATATATATATATATATATATATATATATATATATATATATATATATATATATACTATTCAAGCAACGCTTGCCGATATCTTTAGGAAGATTCATATATCCAGTATTTGAAAAAGGAAATTATATACGGTATATTATTATAATTATATATATATGAAAAAGGAAATTATATATATATTATTATAATTATATATATATATATATATATATATATATATATATATATATATATATATATATATATATATATATATATATATATATATATATATATATATAATGATTTTATATTTTCATATTTCATATGTACAAATTATTTTTATATAAAAATTGAAAAACTATACATTATTCCATTTATTTATACCTAATTTGTATGTTTTAGTTAGTAATTTACAGTATTATAGCCAAATTATTGCTAGAGTGCCAAAAATTTTAAAATATACTCTTAAGTCCTGAACGGTAACCGGTGACCGTTTTTATTTTGGCACTAAAAAATGTAATTTTTTTTTCAAAAACAGTTCTAATGTTTTATTAGGGTCCTATTCACCTTGAATTTGCAAGGAAATAATTTTCGTACAATTTTTTCATAATTCAGGACTTAAAGGGTTAATGATTAAATTTGAAAACATCCGTTAATGGAACTGTGTGGATTTGCAGAACAAAAATTAGAGTTGTTGTAAAAGAAAGAAAAGATTCCTCTGTCACTAGCATAATTAAAAACCCTACAATATATAATGTAAACATGAATCTTAATCCACGAGCCACATCTAAACGATACGCGAGCAAAGGCCTGGGTACCGCCGCAGTGTAGAGAATATTATGGTTTCATTAACCAGTGCTTTGATATACAGTATATATATATAT
>JABUQX010048264.1:2500-15000 GCA_015478945.1 Trachelipus rathkii
TACGAACATGGTGAATACACTAGTTTCGAATTATCATTGACACATCACTAAAAACATAGTCAAAACATTCCCACATAACAGCTATTATAACATATAAAAATCACACACTCAGTCATGCTTCTATACTAAAGACATCCAAAGGAAATATTTTTTACCAAACTTTTTAATTCCTTGTCCAACCATGAAATCAAATTTTATTTTCGTTGTTGAGCAAGAAATTAAAAAGTTTTATCAGTGATATTTCAATTTCCTATATAAAAAATCCGAAGATTTTATTGAAAAACATAATAATGAAAATTTCACTAATAAGTTTATAGTTAGCTATATATACATAGATATATTATATATATAATATTTATATATTATATATATATATATATATATATATATATATATATATATATATATACCCGAAAGGGGGTATTGATTCTTATTAAAGTCTTATGCTCTTGGTGAATAACCTGGAATATAGCATAGTGACAAGAACCAATACTTGGGGGATTTCGTGCATCCCTCCGGTGCCTCTTCCTGCATGAGTCTTCAGCCCACCTCACACTTCTCTTCTTCCTCATGGATGAGGGTATACAGGCTAAAAACCGGTCCTTTCGCTTGCCTTTGACCGGGCCCTAATTATAGTCGACACAAACCTTGAATTAACTAGTGATGAAGCTGTCCTTCACGTTGGTGTATAATCTCGGGAATTTAACGTGAAGTTATTTAGGTTCCGTGTGGTTCAAGGGGGGGTAAACCGACGTGGAGTTCCGTGAAAGCTCTTCCGAGACCACATCCATAGCCTACCCTATAGCGTGGGGTCCCGGAAGTTGTGTGTGTCTCTGTCCTGTGACCTGTTGTGGGGAGAAGGACTACCCTTCCTTATTAAATATACGCCTTTCCAGCCCATCCTGTTATTTACTTTTATGCTTCATTTGTCTTATTGTTAGAATTGCTCGTTTATGGAGAAGTCTGAGGTTTAATTTGTATGAAACTGGCTCTTCAAGAAAAAACTTATTAAACCAAGGAGAGCACAACATCAACAACAACTACCATCTGTCGGGTTCCCAGCATGACCCCACCTCGGTCCCTCCTACTTCTAGACCAGCTTGTGTTTCCGCTTTATTCCTTCTACTACACCTGAAAGTCCTCTGCATAATCTCAGTGATTCGTCAAATGGTATGCCCTTGACACCCCAGGTGCCCAAACGGATGGGGCAATCCCGAAAAGCTGCCCCCCGTCATAGTCGCTCTCATTTGTTTATTCCATAAGCTGCTCCCCCTCAGGGAATGTCAGTTGACACATCATTCCCAATATATATTCTTTATTGCGATCCACTACCTTCAGAGTTCTTACTGAGCAAAGAACCATAATTCTTAGCGATGCACTTAAAAAAGCTTTAGAAGATGAAGACCCTTCCACCCCAGTCACATTACTGAAAAATGGGTCCCTTCTCGCTCAATCTACTCTCCGGAATCAAAGTTCCATCTTGACATCCTTAACGTCTCTCAGAGACATCTTTTATTTTCACTCCTGATGAAATAAGAAACACATCCAAAGGCACTATTTATTCTTCAGAACAGAAAAACGAAGGTAATGCTGTCATTTTAAGAAATCCCAGCAGAAAAGATTTCCTATTACAAACGTTTATAAATTTTCCCCTCATCGGGACTGGCCTGACACCACAAATCTTTGTTTATTGCTGACCTTTAGTACCTTTTTTCCACCTTCAAAGGTGAAAATAGGGATTACGAGCTCCACAGTTTATTCCCTGACCCAGACGTTGCTTTAAATGCCAATGGTTTGGTCATCCCCGAAAATACAACCTCACTCACTCACAACCATAACCTTACTCTTATCTACGTTTATTTTAAAACCCCTCCTTTTACACACCCTGCCAAATCCCTCTACCAATCCTCTGAAACTCTCTTCAGATTCGCCACACAAAACCAAATCATCCGCATATAATGAGGTAGGCACCCTCCCTCGCTTCATTCTATACATTCTAACACCAAATCCGCTGCCCCCCCACCTCAATTCGCTTTCATAACCCATCCATATACAAATTTGAATATATTATATATATATATATATTATATATATATTATATATTATATATATATATATATATATATATATATATATATATATATATATATATAAATATATATATATATATATATATATATATATATATTTATATATATATATAATATATATATAGTAATCATATATATATTTATAATATATATATCTTTCTTCATCTACCTTTTTCTCCGCCCCCAAGACTGGAAGTAAGGTGCGTAACATGCATCGGAAAAGAAGAAGCAGTAGAAGAATATAACAAAGTCGAAAAGAAAAACCAGCTTTACCGCCCTCTGTACCATTAATTAGTACGAACTTCGTCGCAGTCAAAAATCCACCCTAGAAGCTTCACGACCGCGACGGACCATCACTATGGTAGATCGTCGGTGTAAGGGTTCCCCTTGGCCAAGTGGGCCACAACCATACCCCCTCACAAACCTGCCATTCTCTACTATTATGCACCTTTATTTCGCCTATGCCAAACTCACATTTCCCTCCTTCAGACTCGTTTACTGTCCGACTCAATCCACTATTTTTCTGTCGGTCTCCCAAGCCCGGTCGGTTCAAACACACTGCCACTATAACACTCGCTTAACCACCGAGCTATCAATTCATCCTTTCACATGACCAAACCATCTCAACATACTTCATTTATTCTTCTGTTTACCCCTTTCTTCACACCGAACACAAGTCTCTAATACGTTCATTCCTCGATTTATCAATTCTTCTCACACTAGCAACGCCTCTAAGATTATTATATATATATATTATACTATATATATATATATATAGAGTGTATATATATAGTATTAGTATATATATATAATATATATATATATATATATATAATATATATACTACTCATTTATAATATATATATATATATATATATATATATATATATATATATATATATATATATATATATATATATATATTTACCTGAACGCATGTTCGTGAGGGAGGATTAAAATCAAAGAACTGATTGTATTCTGTATTATAATGTGAATAATCCTTCATATCCTTTACTAGCATTGTTATACTAGCAATATCTTTTAATGATCTTCCTCTGCTCTTCAAGTGATCTAAAACAATCATTGTTTTTAATTCATCAAGAATTTTTCAACTCGGATATCGTGCGTAAACTTATTAGAATTACAGATTTAGCAAGAGTTTATATAAAAATCATTTCTATAAAGTAAACACAAAGAGTACAAAAATATCGATATGCTTACGTCCATTTTACTTCAAATGAAATTCACTCACTTGCTATATTGGACAACGATTCGGTGACCGAGTCTGCGCTCGAAGAGGCCCATGAAAACTCATTTCCTCCAGAAGGGATTTCCTCTTCTGTATCTACAGTAGTACCAGTGATATCATCCTGCCTTTCTAGGACTCTGGTGATATATCATTATTATTATTACTCTTAATCTGAAGCAGAGGAAGTTTATGCTTCATTTAGCAACTGGCATTATCACTAATATTTGTTCATGATACTTACATCAATAATTGAAATAACCTTTATATATTAAATATTTACGTTATTTAATATATATATATATAAAAAAAAATTTAATGGAATTTTCTAACGTTTCCAGAATTAAATTTTTTAATTATATTCTAAAATAAACTATTAAAAAAGACCAAAAGACCTGCTTCAGGTATCTAAATCTTCATTTGTTGAAAAACAATTTCGCCTGATCTTAAATGGGTGTTGCTACGTTAATTTTTTTAAAACTTGTAAAGTAATGCTTCAAAGTTGATTAAACATAAGAAGATTTAGTCTCTGAAGTGGAAATGTTTGTTTTACTTATAAATAAATAGGGGCGAGTTTTTTTTTATATATCTAAAAATTGCAATATAAAGAATTGCTTGTCTGCTAAACTTTTGTTTCTTTATTCTTAATCCAATGAACAAATTAAAATTAGGTAATAGACAAGTTTAAACTGCAAGGAAGCAGAATTATAAATGAGTATGGTATCCAATTCATAGTAATGCTACTACTACTACTAATAATAATAATAAAGGAAGAATGAAGAGCTAAAATGATATCAATTCACTTGCTTAATTTTGTACATACCCTTCACTGCTTAGAAGCTCGTACCCAATTTTAATTTGTGAATTCCCTTCTAACTCTAAAACGTCTCGATGATGGTCTTCCATTTTAGTGTGACTTAAAATCTTTTCATCACTAACTGACTCATCCTAAGAAAGAAAAAAAATTGTATGCAAATGTAATTCATGACCAATATAAAAAGTAGCAACATGTCAATGATAATATATATATATATATATATATATATATATATATATATATAATATATATATATTATTATATTATATATATATATATATTACATATATATATATTAAATATATATTAATATATTATATATAAATATATATATTTATATATATATATATAATATTATATAATATATATTATATATATTATATATATATATATAGTATATATATATATATATATATACCGTCAAATGGGGAAAAACTGGTTTTCGGTGGGTAAAACTGGTAAGTTTAGAAATGTGCTATATTTTCATAAGTGACAACGTTATGAAGTTTGGGGAAAGGTTTTTGGGCGTAGTAAACACTATATTTAATATTTTCAAAGTTAAATCCATTAAATTACAATTTATAGTTCAAAAAAATTTCGCATTTAAAAATTGCAAAAAAAAAAGTTAAGGTCTGCAGCAATATTCTAAGACTGAGAGATCATCTTTGCATTACACATATAAAGGTATGAATTAAGTTTCATGTATGTAATGTACTTTGGTGATATTATTTTTTAGTTATTAAGTGGTTTTCACTTTTGGGGTAAAACGGGTTGGGGTAAAACTGGTACAGGGTAAAACTGGTAACTATATTTCATGTATAAATAATTTTTTTTTTAGTTTTTAATATATTTTTCCTTTCATTAATAATATAAATTACCTAGGTATGTATTATATTACTGTGTATTATATATTAATATTTTGATAATTATGTACGTAAAAAATAGCCAAACTTTACATTATAGTACGCCAATATCTCGAGAACTACAATATTCACACAAAAAAAATTACATATTTGGAATCAGCGTATAAAGCTTTATTACTGGGAATGTTGTTAAAAAAAAAAGAAATAATAATTCTTTTTTTTTTTTATTTAATTTTTTTATTTAATTTTTTTTAATTTATTTTTTTTAGCAACATTCCCGAATAAGCTTTATACGCTGATTCTAAATGTGTTAATTGGTTTTCTTGCAAGTAAATCGTAGTTCTGCGAGATATCGGCGTAGAGTAATGTAAAGTTATTTACCACAAATACGAATGCTCAGTATATGCTAGTAAAGTTTACGTTTTACATGTTTTTTCTACCCAAATTTATTTTTTAACACGTTTAATACTTGTATTACATATTTCTATATAATTAATTAGTAAGTCACAAACGTACGAGAATAAAAATTAAATTAACATTTTAACCGAAACCAACTACATTTTACCGCCAAAAAAAATTTCACATAGAGCATTTATCAAAAAATTACTAGAAATATTTATTTTAATTTTTATATTTTCTTTATTTTATAACATTTATGAAGATTCAAATTTGAGAAAAAACATTTAAGTATTGTAACTTGAAATTTCGATTTTTCATGACTTTACAAAAAAAAAAAAAAAAAGCCTAATTTTTATCCAGTTTTCCCCCATTTGACGGTATATATCTACTGACAAATCTTTCTGGCCTCTGCCAAAACATTCTAGCACTTCTGTAATCTGCCTTTCTCCTCTTATTCGTATCTGATGATTCTGTTTGGCTAATTCTCCAGCTGAGAAAAGGCCATCTCAATCGGTCTCTCCAATTTTTTCCTCTATACTCAAAACCCTGACGATTCTGGCATTCCTCTTCCTCCTCTCAGGTATCCTATGCCTTTGCCTGTGATTAAACTTGATCGGGTGCATGGGCTCTTGAAATCTACGAACATTAGGAAGGCGGATGGCCGGATGGCATTCCTCCCCGATTTTGGATGGTGTGGTGCTTTCCGTCTATCCCGCCCTCGTTCACTATACTCTCTATAATCTCAATACTAGAACTTTCCTCATTTCATAAGTTCGCAACACGTGCAACCTATTCGAAAAAAAGAAGCAAGCTCTGATACTTCTAGCTATCGCCATATAGCTCTCCTTGTATCTATCTAAGATTTTTGAAACCCTTTCTCAACTCTCATTTCTTAGATCATCTATCATTCCGATCGAAAGTACGGCTTCCGGCGCTCGAGGTCTCCTGGCGATATACTTTACTATCTAACCGATATTATGGGTTTTTCGCTCTTAGGAACTACGGGGAGACTTTCGTGTGGCGCTTGACATATCAAAGCATTGGCGAGTAGGCAACGCGTCAACTGCTTTTTCAAGCTCCCTCCTTTGGGTTCCTCTTCTCTCTTTTGCTTCCTTGTGTCTAAGCTTTCTTTCAAAATGCCATATCAGCTGTTGTTGATGGGGCGACTTTTTTTCTGTCAATAGTGGTGTTCCTCAGGGTTTCTTTTATCTCCTACTTTATCCTACTTTTCATTAATGATCTCACTGTCATCCTAACTCTATCCACTCATATGCGGATACGTCAACCCTTCATTCCTTAACTGTATCAATTTCTGCTCCCTCTTTACTTAAACTAGAATTGCTCTCGTCCTAAGATCTTTCACAATTCTTTCTCGCTGATCTGGATAGAATTTCTGATGGGGTCGTCTCAACCTTGTGAAATCAATTCTTTAAAAACCAACTCTACAAATCTCCTTCTCTAAAAACGCCTTCTAACTTTCCTCTCTTTCGAGGTCTCCTAGTCTCTCCTGTTGAAAATATAAAAATCCTTGGCTTAACATAAACAAAAAATATCTTGGAAACCTCACATCAGAACGGGTTGCTAGGGCGGCCTCAAGAAACTGGGAGTTCTTTAGACTGCGACTTTTTTTCCTCTTCTCAGTTGCTCCAGCTTATACAAGGGTCCTCATCGGCCCATGTATGGAGTACTGCCCTCATATCTGGGGGGGGGGGCTCTGGTTTCACCCGGCTTTTGGACAGGGTCGAGTCAAAGGCCAAAAGGCTTATAAACGGTTCTGTATTTCCAGTTCCACTTGACCTCTGCGCGATGTTGTGCTTTTACTCTATCCATAGGGTACCCCAGCGCAGGTGCTCGAGAGGAACTTACACTGCGGTACCAACCACCTTCGACGCCTCGTAGCACAAGGGGTGCTGTACTCTGCGAATGAGCTTTGTGTTGACATGGAACGCCCGGCTAGTTCACTGTTGGTGTTTTCCTTCTTTCACCTCTCTGTTCTGTGGAATTCCTTCAACTTCTGTATTTCCTGCTGAATTTAATCTCCCACTTAAAGCCTGCGTCTGTGCTCATATGCGTAATTTGCGCTAGATGGTGAACTTTTGAGCGTACTACACCCCTCCTTTAAAAGGGCTCTGCCCGTTAGTGATGGTGACAACTGTAAAAAAAAATAATCCTTGGGTGGGTAAAATATGTGGCAAATGCAACTGAATCTCCTATCACCCATCCACACATATTCAGATTATCCCAGAAAATCGCCCTCCCTTCAACATTACCCTCCGATGGACCATATGTCCCAACCACACAAATTTTGACCTTTTAAAATTTGTGTGGTTGCGACATATGTGTGTGTGTGTCGCAACCACACAAATTTTGACCTTTTAAAACTTAAATTTAACCTTTTAAGAATTCTAGTACTCGACACAATCTACCATAGATGACTCTCTAGCCTACGTCACTCATCAGAATTTCGAAATACCTTCTATTCCCCTTCTCATTCTCTTCCACACCAACACACACACATATTTCACACCACACCACTCATTTTCAACCTTTCCTTTCATCTTTGTTTTAAGTCACAGCGGAGCAAATTAATTTGCCCTTTTTAAATACATCCATCACCCATCTCTTCTTCTCCTCAACACTTATTCCTCTGACTTTCCTTGCACCCATACGATTCATACATTTTCTGCCGAAGATAGAAGGCCGCTTACGGCGATCACGACCTTCTCCGAGGCAATGCATTAGCGTTCCTGGCAGAAAAGAAAAAAGATAAGTGGAGTGGGGCAAGCCAACCTAACTACGACCGTCCCTTAGTCGCCTTTATGAACCGCAGACATACGATGTGGGAATTTTTCTCCCCCAGACATAGGGATAGGATGTCTGTAAGATGTGTCTAGAAGAGGGGTGTGGATATAGTATGTGATATAACTTTTCTTTCTTTTTTCTTTCTTCACCTTCCTCTTTGCCCAAGATTGGGGGGTAAGGTGCTGTACAAGCATCCGAAAAGAAAAGCAGTAAGGAGAACATGACAAACGTCGAACAGAAAGCCCAGCCTTAGCCCCTCTGTACCCTTAATTAGTGGGAGCTCGTCACAGACAGAAAATCCACACTAGAGCATCATAGGACCGCGACTCACTATGGTAATCGTCAATGTAAGGGTTCATCCCTGGCCAAGGTGGGCCAGCGCCCATACAAAACCCCGCCATTTCTCTCCTATCAATGCACTTTAATTCTCGCCCTGCTGCAAACTACATTTCCTTCTCCTCAGACTTCGTTACGAATCATCACTTTTTTCTCTTCGGTCTCCAGCCGAGTCGTTCCAACACACTCAACCATACACTAACATCCGTTAACCAAACCGACTTTATTCATCTTTTCCACATGACCAAACCATCCTCAAAACATACTTTCATCTTATTCTCATCATTACCTTTCTTACACGACACACCACTCTCTAATCGTTCATATCCTCACTTTATTAATTCTTTTCACACTAGCATGCCCTTCAGATTGGTCCATCTGAACACACTTGAACTTTAGATTACTACTTCTTATTCAGCCATAGTTCTCACTACATACATAACACAGGTACATACATACCCTCATGGTAAGACTCAAGCGCACTCAAGACTTGCTTCCTTTACATTCATCCAACGATTTAATTGGCACCAGCCACCTTCTGCATTACAGACTTTCCTACTACACTCGCATCATCCGTTCCCTTCGCTTAAATAAATACCTAAATATTTAAACTCAGACACTTGCTCCATGCTTGCTCATCATCTAACATAACTTCACACTGAGACTGTCCTCACTCACACCAAACTTACCTTATCTAACGTTTTATTCTTTTCAAACCCTCTTTTACATACCTGCAAATTCTCCACCAATGCCGTCTCAATAACTCTTTCGACTCGCCACAAACGACAAAATCATCCGCATACAATAGGTAGGGCACCCTCCACATTCTCTCCATTCTCCACATTCTAACACCATTTCCTGCATCCCCACTCGAATTCTTTCATAACCATCCATATACAACTGTAAATAACCAAGGAGAAACCATAAACAACCCTGTCTCATGCCGCTATTATCCTAAAACCAATCACCATTGACACCTTTATTCTTTTACACACGCTTCAACTATGTCAATACTCCTTTGATTCATTCAGAGCCTACACCAACCCATATATACTAAATACTGCCATAAGCTTTCCCTATTAACTCTTCATACGCCTGTTGCAAAATCCATAAAACATAAATATAATTTTTCTTCTTTCTTCCCTCATTTTTCTCAATCATACTTGTTTCAATGTAAAGATTTGGATCCACACATGCCTCTACCACTCCTAACGCCTTGTTCTCACCATCAGTCCTCAGTACTCGACGCCACTTTTTTCGACAAAAAATCAGCGATATACTTCCCTACAACACTCATAAACTTATTCCTATAATTTCTACAGTTCCCCTTTTCTCCCTTACTTATACAAGGGTCATTACGCCATCCTCCAATCCCTTGGAGACTATAACCTCCATAACGCTTTATTACACCACTTCCAAATCCACTCAATCACACATTCTGCTCGCTTCTGATCGATTTTCACTAGTACTGTGTCAGTTACTTACTGCAGATTTACCATCTTCACTTTCTCACCTACCATTACTCCTCCTACTAATAACTCATCCCAAAATACCTTATTCCTTCTTGCACCATCAAACCACACACATCACTAACACCTCATCATTACTGTTAATATTGTGCAGATTTTGAAGTGTTCTTTCCACACTTTCTCACATCCATTTCATCAGTTACAGAATAGCACCATCCCTTTCATTATTACTAAGCAATTCCCCTTATTCTCATTCTAACCTTTCGCGCTTCCTTCAGAAGAGCTTCCTATTTACCTTGTAGTCTCATTCATGAACTCCTCCAAACTGTTCAATTTACGACCTGTTTTCTCTACGTAACATCTTTGTATTTTTTTTTCCTCTTTATTATATCCAAGCATTTTTCTTTTGACTTCATCCATTTGCTTTTAGTTACACTTCAACCACGCTTCTTTTTTACCTTTAACCGCTTTCAATCACCTCTTCATTCCACTCACTCTTAACATTCTTACTTTCTACTATAGTAGCCAATCCACATACTTCCTTTGCACTACTAACAGTTGCTCTCCTTCATTTGCCCAGATTTGTTCAGTTTCAACTTGTTCACATTCAACCGAATTACTAGCGAGCGCTCATAACATACTACCTTAATTCTCTTGCTATCACTTTAATTCTCACTCTTATTTGTACTACTTCCTTTGTATCACCTTCCTCTCCATCCAAGCCCCCAACTAACTTAATTTTACATAAAACACATAATGATCCGATAATCTAACATTCCTAAAACCCCTCACTGATTTACATCCACACATACTTCAAAAACATCTCTTCTTCACCAAACAAATAATCATACTTTTCCTTCGATACCATCTCTACTACACAATCTAGTATACTTATGGATACTCTTCTGTGTGTTTAAAGAAAGTATTAATTACACACATACCTTTCTTCACAGAATCAATCACCTTCTACATCTCATTTTCTCCGCACCCAAAACCCCTGTTATACACCTTTTTGATCACCTATCACCATTCAGGTCCCAACACTATCAATCTGAAACTCCTAGCTCACCCCATCCGACATCATTCAGATTATCCCAATAAATCGTACTCTCTTCAACGTTTTTCCCTCAGATGGACCATACGTCCATAAATTTACCTTGACCTTTTCAACTTAAATTTAACCATTAGAATTCTAGGACTCACACAATCAAAGTCTACCATAGCTTCATACCACAGGTCACTCATCAACAATTGACAAACTCTTCTCTTCCTCTCTTCCATTCTTCCTCTATTCCACAACGCACACATTTCACATCACCCCACTTAATTTCACCTTTTCCTTTCATCTTGGTTTAATCACAGCGAGAAAATCAAAATATAATCATGGGATAAAATGGGGTGTCTCTAAGATGTTGTCTGGAGGATGAGTGTGAATATGAGCAGAACAGAAAGGCGAACCATTAGGCACGGGAATGTCATACATACCAATAAGCAAAATGGGCATATAATTTATATATATATATATATATATAGTATATATTATATATATATATATATATATATTTATATATCTAAATTATATATATATATTATATATATATATATTATAATTATATTAATAATATATATATATGTGTTGTGGGGGAGAAAGATTGCCCACATCGTGTCCTCGCGTGTCGTAGAAGGCACTAAGGGACGGTGATAGTTGGGTTGGCAGCCCACTACCACTTATCTCTTACTAGGAATGCTAATGCAGGCCTCGAGATGGTCGTGCATCGCCGTAAGACGGCTTCTATTTTGGGCGAAATGGTATGAACGTATGGGTACATGGAATGTCAGAGGAATAAAGTTGAGCGCGAAGAGATAGGTGATGAATGTATTTTAGAAAGGGCATTTGATTTGCTCGCTGTGATGAAACAAAGAGGTGAAGGAAGCGGTGAAAATGGGTGGTATGGTGTGAAATGTGTGTGTGCCTGGTGTGGAAAGGAATGAGAGGGGGAGAGAAAAGGAGTTGCAATTTTGATGAGTGATTTGTGGTTATATGAAGCTATGGTAGACTTTGTTGTGTGATTCTAGAATTTTAATGGATAAATTTAAGTTTGTTAAAAGGTCAAGTGTATGTGTGGTTGTGACGTATGGTCCTCAAAGAAACGTTGAAGAGAGTACGATTTTTGGGGATAATCTGAATGATTTTTAGATGGGGTGAGTAGGGGTTCCGATTGATAGTGTTGGGGGACCTGAATGGTTGGATAGGTGATCAAAAAGGGATGGTAATAACAGGTGGTGTTGGGGTGGCGGGAGAAAATTGAGAATGGAATAAAGGTGATTGATTTTGGAGGCGATGAGGGATGTGTGTAAGTAATACTTTCTTTTAAAACAAGAGTATCCATAAGTAAATAGAAATTGGTGTTAGGTAGAGATGGTATGGAAGTGAAAGTATGAATTGATTTTGTGTTGGTGAAGAAGGAGAATGTTGAA
>JABUQX010048264.1:20000-47923 GCA_015478945.1 Trachelipus rathkii
AATCTTCCATAATTCTATCAATATTCTTTTCAGAGCACCCCCACTCTAATTTCTTTCATAACCCCCATCCATAACAAATTAAATAACCAGAGGAGAGATAACACTCCCTACCTCACTCTGCTTTTAATATTACGACGACTTCGAATGTTATTTATTCTTCAACTCGCTTTGCTATCGTCATACTACTTGATTTCCATTCCAGAAGCCTACCACCAAACATAATATTCACTAACACCTGCCACAGAGCTTCCTATTAATCTTGTCATGGATCAGTTTTAATATATATATATATATATATATATATAATATATTATATAATACTATATATATATATATATATAATATAATATATAATTATTATATATATTATATTATATCTATATATATATGGTAATATTATGGGTCCTCATTTTTCGTACATAATGAAGTTGGCCGCTCGATAATTTTTGAGAACTTTTATATTTTGCATGGAGGTTAATTTATCTCCTGGAGAGTTCAGACCACCAATTTCTTTTTGTAGATTATCTCTGGTTGTAACGGGTGAGCCAATGTTTGACAGGGGAGCAAATTTATTCACTTATTAGAGGTAACATTTTAGTCATATCTCCATATTGGTATTTCTTATACCAAATTTCATAGTGATTTGTTACACGGGATAATGTTTCTAAATGGCATTTTAAAATGTTTTTTTTTGGCAAATAATATATCACATCCATGAACAAATGACTACGAAAAAACTTGTGATAAGAATCGAAGAATTTCATTTTGTGGGTTTTATTATTAAAGAAGGAATAATTTAACGTCTATGAATTGGTGTGATGATACACACTGAGTAGGTTTTAACTAAATCTTTTGAAGTTTGGTGAATATTTTTAAAATTTACAGGGTGTCCAAAATCAATTTTTTTCGGAAATTATGAATTGAACCTTAATATATCTGATGGGGTAAGTGCTAAAATCTGAAATTTCACCATTATACACTACCATAGATTGTTCTTCATGCATATTGTTGGTATTTGCTGGTTTAAGAATACAGCTTTCAAAAATGCAAAAAATTTTTTTTTTTAAGTGTGTTATGATACCTATTATTATATAGTTTAATTTAGTCAAGAAATAATACGCAATGAAATGTGTGGCTCAAGGAGAATGAAAATCAATGTTAAAAAAAATTTTTTTAAGGTTAATATACATAAGATGTACCATTATATCACTGTAATGACCAAATAAATACATTACGTATAGTAGTTAAAAAATTTTATCAAATTAAACTAAGTACAAAAAAAAATATAAATATTTCTATGTATATACATATTAACAATATTTATAGTATATATATATATATATATATATATATTAATATATATTTATATATATATATAGTTATTTATATATTATTAACTTATATATATATATATACTAGTCGTACATAGTATAAAATTTATAAAGATATTGTAAGTGGCTTACAAAGATTTCTGGTAACAGATTAGAAAATCTGTAGCAAAGAAGTTGTATGCGAATAAAATGTTCATCTTTTTTGTATTATCCAAGGTCCGAGTGATTTGGTCAAACGGCGTGCATGGGAGAGAGCAGTTATGAAAAGAGATGGAGAGCCACATCTTGACATCTCTTGCGTCCAAAAATTTGATACTTTAATGGTACTCATATTTATGGTATTTAAAGCAATTTATTTTGAAGTGAATATTTAATGTAAGTTCATGGAAAATAGTCTTAGACATAATTATTAAAGAAATGATAAAAGATGGGAATTGTCCTATTCCAAAAACTATTTATTAATTTTTATATAGTGATCTTCTTAATGGGCCAATTAATCATTTTAAGAAATATTTTTGACCAGTGCTCTACCATATGTATAATATATCTATATATATAATATATATAATATATATATATATAATATAATATAATATATATATATATTAATATAATATATTTATATATATATATATATATATATATATATATATATATATATATATATATATATATATATATATAATATATTTCATAGGTACATTATGACATATAAACCTTTAAATGTAAAACAAGTAAGATTGTTAAGGTTATATTTGTATATCCAAGGGCTTTCATAAGGCTGGACAATAAATAGTTCAATAACGAGCATAAAATAATGTAGACTTAAGACTAGCTGTATGGTTTTGATTACAGCTATTTGAGTTAACAAAAAAGTATTAATTATAAATTACAGACTATTCAAATACTAATGTAAAGATATCCACATCCTTCAATATGGTAAAAAAATATTACCTTCTCTTTCTCAATCAATTTCAAAGACTTAAATTTGATATAACCAACATCCCCAGGAGTTTCTACTATTTCAAAGTCTTCTCTGCAAAATAACAGAATGAGTAAAAAAATTAAACTTATATTGAAAAGAGGTTAGCTTCTTAGTTTAAAAGAGTAGCAATGAATGCAAAATAAAAAGTCAAACAAAATCTTACATTTTTAACCTTTTCTTGAATAATGGACAATCTAAAGTGAAAGTTTCATATTCACCGCCTTCTCCGCAAACATTTAAGTCATATTTTTTATTCTATATATATATATATATATATATATATATATATATAATATATATATATATATATAATATAATATATATATATATATATTATATATATATATATATATATATATATATATATATATATATATATATATATTATATATATATATATATTATAGTATATTATCTTACTCCTCCTATCCTCAGATTTGGGGTGAGATGCGTAGCATCCACCAGAACAGAAAAGTAGTAGAAGAGCATGACGTAAGTTGAAAAGAAAGCGCACCCCCGTTAACCGTGCCCTTTATACCCCCAAGTGAGAACTCGTTGCAAGTCAGAAAATCTACCTGAGGTTTTCCAAGAGACAGGCAATAACCATCACTCGTGGTGTCTCTTCAAATAATGAGGTTTTCAATCCCTTCGGCGAAGCCAACAACCATACCTCCTCACAAAACTCTGCCATTCACTTCTGTTATGCACCTTTCATTTTGCCTCTGCCAAACTCACATTCCTCTCCTTCAGGCATTCCTTAACTGACTCAATCCACTCTTTCCTTTATCTTCTGTCTCCCAGCCGGTCGATTCCCAGCAAACTCACCACTATACATCCGCTTAACCAACCGACTATAACCCATCTTTCCATATGACGCAAGACCATTCTCAATGTCATTGGGCTCATTTACAAACCTTTTCTTACAAAACAAAACTCCTAATGCCGTTCATTCCTAATTTTTCAATTCTTTTCTCGATAAACCTAACACGTTCGCTAAGATTGTCCATCTGACACTTTGTACCTAGATCCTACTACCTATCTATTTCCAGGACGCATGAGTTTCACTATGTTAATACATTAAGTACCAGGTTAAGAACAACATACCGCTCATGTCAAAACCCCTAGCGCAATTTAAGACCTTAGTCCCTTCACAACCACCAAGGATTTAATTGCACTAGCCACCTTCCTACCATTAATAACTTGCCTATTACATTCTGCATCATCATTTCCCTTTTCATTCAACATTATGTCCTACTAAATATTTAAACTCGAGATACTTGTTCCAGTTGTCTCACCAATCTAAGCTACTTTCACAACCGCAGAACTTCCTCAAATCATACCAATAACTTTACTCTGCCTACTTTTACTATCAAACCCCTCTTTTACATACCCTGCCCAACCCCTCTACCAATCCTCTCAAACTCTTCAGATTCACAATACAAAACCAGATCATTCACCTATGCAATAAGGCAGGGCACTGTCCACCCTTTTCCATCACTTCTATCCATCTTCCCTTGCACCCATTCCCACTCTAATTCTTTTTTCATAAACCCAATCCATTATACAAATTTATAAATAAACCAGGGAGACATAACACATCCCTACCTCACTCTGCTATTAATATTACCGATCACTTTCGTAAACTTTATTTATTCTTACACTCGCTTTGCTATCGTCATACATACTTTTGATTCCATTCAGAAGCCTACCACCAACACCATATATCACTAACACCTGCCACAGAGCTTCCCTATTATCCTGTCATACGCAGAGTTTTATATATATAATATATATATAATATATATATATAATAATATATATATATAATATATTATATAAATATAATATATATAGTAATATATATTATATATATATATATATATATATTTATAGGTATAATATTATGGGTCAATCCAGTTTTTTCTCCGGTAACCAAAATAATGGAAGTTGGCCGCTCGATAATGTTTTGAAAACTTTTATATTTTGCATGGAGTTAATGTTATCCCTGGAGAGTTCAGAACCACCATTCGTTTTTGTAGATTTACTCTGTTGTAACAGGGTGAGCCAAAATGTTTGACCAGGTGGAGCAAAATTTATCACTTATTAGAGGTAACATTTTAAGTCATATCTCCATATTAGTAATTCTTATACCAAATTTCATAGAGAGTGATTTGTTAGGGAATACTTAAAAGTTACATTTGGCATTTTATTGTTTTTTTTTGGCAAAATATTATTCTCACCATGAAATTGATCCAAAAATTGTTGAATAAAATCGAAGAAAGTTTTCCTTTTCGTGGGTGGAGTTATTAAAAGAAAGGAAATAATTTAAACGCTAATAAATTTGTGTGATGATAACACTGAAGTTTGGTTTTAACCTAAAGTGCTATTGAGTTGGTGAATATTTTTAAAAAAATTTACAGGGTGTCCCAAAATCAATTTTTCGGAAAATCGGTAACTTTGAATCTTAATATCTCTGATGGGGTAGTGCTAAAAATCTGAAAAATTTCACACATTATACTAAGCTACATAGATGTTCCTCACCTGCAAATGATTACTTTGGTAATTTGCTTGGTTAAGAAAATACAGCCCTTTCAAAAATGCCAAAAATTTTTTTTTTAAGTTGGTTTATGATACCTATTAATTATAGTTATTATAGTTCAAGACAATACATAGACAAATGAAATATTGTGGCATCAAGGAGAAATGAAAACATTTTATAAAAGAATTTTAATTTTTAAGGTTAATATACATAAGAAATGTTACCCATTATATGCTAACTGTAAATTGACAAAATTTAACTAAATAACTGAAATAATTTATCTTATATATATAATACATATATATATAATTATAATAGTATATATATATATATATATATATATATATATATATATATATATTATATATATATATATATTATATATATATATTATATATATATTATATATATATATATATATATATTATATGGTGGTTCATGACGTGGTTGCATGAAAAAATTACTAACTTTTTTACTATTGATCCTATCAGTGCGAAAGTTTCAGAGCATGTATAATTGTGGAGGATACACCTTTTTTATAGAAATAAATTTTTTTTTATACCCAACAATTTAGCAAAAATGATTCTGTCACCAACGGCGTGCCATGGGGAGAGAGCCAGTTATGAAAGATCGGAGAGCCAACATCTTGACACTCTCTCGGTCCAAAAAATTGATACTTTAATGTATTAAATATTTAAGGTATTTAAAAAGCAATTTATTTTTGAACAGTGAAATATCTTAATGTGTGTTCATGTAAAATAGTCATTAGACATAATTAATAAAGAAATAAATAAGGAACATTTCACTATTCCAAAACTATTTTATTATTTGCTATACCAAAGTGATCTTTTAAATAGGGCCAATTAATCATTATAGAGATCAGTCTTTGTATATATATATATATATATATATATATATATATATATATGTGAGTATATATATATATTATATATATATATATAGTAATATATATATTTATATATATATATATATATAGTATATATATATATATATTCAATTAAATATTCAATATGAACATTGTTCTCCGCATATATATATGAATATTAGATAGAAAATATATTTATAGTTAATATATTATAATAGAAAAAAATCTTGTAATACTCAATAAGAAAATTGTGCAGTATATACCGAGGTTTATATACTATATATATATATATATATATATATATATATATATATATATATATATATTATATATATATATATACTATTTACTTTGCGCTGTATCTGTGTTTTTTCAGAAAAAGAGCGATTTTTTCGGAAACTTTGTTTGAGATGTTGTAATTTCTGCCTGTTAATGACATTTTTATTTCAAGCCCAGAAAGTTTTCGTAAAATAATTATTCATATTGGCATCCATACCCGATGCGCAATCTGACATCTTGAATGAAGTTCTGGGTCCGGAAGGATGATAAAAATATATATAAACATCATCGTTCTCCACACTTATTTCTTCTACCTTTCCAATCCACCATTGGTCATCATATACGCAAGCTACTGTGTCATTTATCTCTACACTTAATGAAACAATTTTGCTGACACAGTGGTCTTCGTAAACGTCAGTTTTTGAGGTTGGATAGCACCTAATTATGTTCTCTGAAAGTGGAAAGAATTTTTGAAAGTTTCTTGTTCCCTTAATTCTCAAACAATTTTTCATATCTCGTTTTAAGTCTTTTAATGTGTTCATGAATTTCTTCTTCTTTTACGAGAAAATAAGTTATTCCTCTTATTTTCTCTTGCAGAATGAATATATTTGGTCAATATTAAGAATTTTGTGTGTTGTTTTTCTTTGTAAGCTGACTTTGCTTAATTCGCGCTTTGTTGTTCCTCCAACCCCATCACAGGCATTTTTTCCCGTGGCAAGATGCAAAGAAATGCCATTCAGCTTTTAATGCGAAATCTTTTTGGTGATGGCAAATTGTTAACAAAATTTTTTTAATTCTTATACTGGCTACCACTTCCATCTGAAAAATATACTAGCTTTTTCAACTTTAGGCAAATTATGTTTAATATATTTCACTACATATGTTTGGAAGACGTGAACAACTGATGTGTTGTGCTCTAAGTAGTTACTTAAAGCACAAAAAGAGTGACTTCTTTATTTACTATTTTCATCTCTAAATTATAGAACAAATGGTGCAAAGTAGCTTGGTCATTGACCCAATGATACCATTGAAATTCGTCTTGGACTACTTAGTTAATTAGTTGGACTATTTAGTTAATTTTTGTCATTTACAGTAGATATAATGGTACATTCTTATGTATAATAACCTTAAATTAATTTTTTTAACCATTTGTTTTCATTTCTCCTTTGGATTGCCCACATTATTTCATTTGGTCCTATGTTTATTGGTCTTGAACTATAATAACTATAAATAAATATAGTTATCATAACACAACTTAAAAAATTTTTTTTTTTTGGCATTTTTGAAGGCGTATTTCTTAAAACCAAGCAAATACCAAAAGTCAATATTGCAGGTGAAGGAACATCAATGGTAGTAGTATAATGTGTGGAAATTTCAGATTTTTTAGCACTGTACCCCATCAGAGATATTAAGGTTAAAAGTTACCGATTTTCCGAAAAATTGATTTTTTTGGAAATTTGTAAAATTTTTTAAAAAAATATTTCACCAAACTTCCAAATAAGATTTAGGTTAAAACCATACCTTCCAAAAAAAAGGTTTAAAAAAATGGTACGATCGACATCCAAATTTCATAGCGTAAATTATTTCCTTCTTTTAATAATACAACCACGAAAATGGAAATTTCTTCGATTTTTAACAAAATATTTCGGATTCATTTTCATGGTGAAATATTATTTTCCCAAAAAAAAACATAAAAGGCCAAATGTACCCTAAAGTATCCCTAACAAATCACCTCTCTATGAAATTTGGTATAAGAATTACCGATATGGAGATATGACTTAAAATTTTACCTCTATTAAGTGATAAAATTTGCTCCACCTGGTCAAAACATTTTGGCTCACCCTGTTTACAACCAAGAGTAAATCTAACAAAAACGAATGGTGGTTTTAAACTTTCCAGGGATAACATTAACTGCCATGCAAAATATAAAAGTTTTCAAAAAATTATCGAGCGGCCATCATCGGTACGGAAAAAATGGATTAACCCATATATATATATATATATAATATATATATATATATATATATATATATATTATATATAATATAATATATATATATATATATATATATATATATATATATATATATATATATATATATAATATATTATATTATATATATATATATATATATATTATATATATATATATATATATATATATATATATAATATATATATATATATATAATATATATATATGAGTCAAAGCATAATCACCTAGTACAAAATATTTATAAGGTAAAAGGGCTTATTTGTAGATTACAAAGGAATCGATGAGAAGATTCTTACGAGTTAAAGACAAAATTCTTAAATTTTCAACACTTAAATTATAAATTACAAGTTAAGCTTTCCGTTCCTATACCTGGAACCTCATTCAGATGTCATAGTTAAAAGACTAAAAGTTAACATCATAAGATCCATTTGAAAATATTAAGTTTAGTAAAATTGTTAAAGTTTGGAAGATTGATTTTTTAAAAAAATGTGTGTGCAACAAAATACATTAACTCTTGTATGGTGTCTCAATGCTTTATAAGCTTGCTCCTTTACACTTTTTATTTATAATTTATCTTGAACACTGGACGATACAAAAAGATTCAATGAGTTCACCGCTATTGTAATTTTTGTACAAATAAGAGAATTGGTGTCATTGGTCAATGTGCGATTAGATGTGATATATGTAAGAGATGGAGTGTGAGGGAAAATTTTGTTGTCATGTAAAAGAGGCTCATGTAATTACGGTTTTGATAAAGACGACAATGTGAATCATAGGGTGTTGCTCCAATGTATAAGGAGTATGCAACCAAATTGCATAGAATTTTGTAGACACATTGTAGAGTTGACCATACCTGGCCCCTCCTTCTTAACTTCTCACAAGTGTTTGTCTACAAAAATTCCTTGCAAGGGATGCAACCCCTTACATTGGAGAAACCCTGATCTTCACATTCGTCTTTATCAACATTAAACATGACATTAACATGCAATCAAAATTAATTCCTCACACTTCCATCGCTCTACATAAATCACACTATTCACATTGACCAAATGACACCAATTCTCTATATACAAAATTTACAAAAACGTAAACTACATTGAATCTTTTGTATCACCAATTCAAAATAATTATAACAAAATTAATAGAATATAACATGACATCATACAAAATATATTGTGCACCACAAAATTTACAAAAAAAAAATCAAAATCTTCCCCACTTTAAAATTCTTACACATAACTTAATATTTTATGTTTTTGTTAAATTTTAGTCTTTTAACTATGACATCTGAAGGAGGTTCCAGTATAGGAACGAAAGCTTATGTAATTTATATTTAAGTGTTAAATATTTTGGAAATTTAAGAACTTTCTTTATCTTGTAAGATATTCTCATTGATCCATTTTATCTACAAACAAGGCCTTTTATCATATATATATATATATATATATATATTATATATATATATATATATATATATATATATATATATATATATATATATATATATATAACAAACATATTTTATATATATATATCTATATCTTTATATATATATATATATTATATATATATATATATATATATATATATATATATATATATAAAACAAACTAGGTTATGTAAATATGGCTGCATCTCTTTGATTGATTTTCCTAGATGTTTTCTTGGGACCAAGCCAATTGCAGCAACCTTAATTAAAATTGCTTCAATACCAGAGTCAATCATTTCCTGCAACAATTCTGACTGATCCCTCCTCCACATGTAAGCCAAACAGACCAAGTTCAATCGCTGACATCTATCTAGACGAAACAGTGAATACAAATAAATATTGACCAAGTTTTCAGAGATTTTATGGACCATATTAATGTTCTAGGCCCATAGAACAATTTAATATAGCGGGATATATTGAGAATTAAATAAAGAAATTAGTAAATGAAAATCGCCAGACACTCTTGTGCATAAGAAAGTTTAAAAAAAATAAATAAATAAAAATGGGTACTTCTTTGAAATTTGCACAATAATGTAATCTATCTCTAACAAAAAAAGAAGTAATGCAGTTATATTTAAATAAATATTTTAAAAAGTTACAAATGTTATCATTTCTACTAAGATTACTCTATGCTACATAGGCGTCATGAGAGGTGGCTTAATAAATCGCTTGGATGTTGAAGATTGCCTATAATTATTCATAAAAACATTTTTGACAAAATAATCTGGTCATTTTAGTAGATTTATTGTGCACAATAATAGTAAAACGTAAAATCTTATCTGTAAAGTCACCTCTCTAAAAGCATGTATAATGTGGAGATATAGTTAGGGATACTCATTATAAATCAAAAATGCTTACACATTCTCAACCCTTATCCTTTGGTAATCAGAGAAAACTGCTCCAACACTTACTGCTTCGATTTGGCATTCCTCCTAAAATAAATAAATAAATAAAATAAATAAATAAATTAAATAAATTAATTAATAAATAAATAAATGAAGTAAATAAATGTAATAAACACTAATAGGTAAAGCCCACACTATCAACCAGTTAAGTTCCAATGTACAATAAAGTAATGTGAAAATTTTTTTCCCTTAAGTAATAATTTAGATCAGTATTCCTGCTTTAAGCTCTCCATAGTACCATGCTGGGCGATACCAATAAAAAAAACTCATTTAGGTTTAATCCAATATATTGTTTGTTTCAAGGTACACATAAAATAATTTCAACTTCCATTACCCATTTAATTTTACATTATTGATAAACACTTTAAACTATTCTTATCCAATTTCCTTTTCATATAAATTTCCTTTGAATTTTTACTTGATTTTTCTCTTCAATGGATTTCGACAGTCAGAAAGATAACATTTTCTCCAATTTCTATGCATTACTTACTGTTTGAATTTTAGTATGTGATACTCTGCTCCTTTCCTTTTTGTAATTTCTTTGCTGGTCTTCTTCAGAAACAAAATAAGTACAAGTCTCACATTACTAATATATGTATATTTTAAAACATAGAGTGCTAAAGGAAGTGATTGTAAAGAAATTGGCAGTACAGGATTTGACAATTATACAAAAGAGCAACATGAGACAAATAAGACCTTCCATAGGACTCTTATGCTATATCTTGTACAAAAAAGTGTAGATACATATTAAATTCTACTATTAAAGTAACAAAAAGCATTATATAAAAGGTAGAATTTAAATTATCAATCTGAATTATTTTCTGAAAACCCAAAAGATATTAGTGTGGTTTATTGTGTGGGTTTTATTATTATTTTTTTTAAGTGGGCTTTTTTGGGGGTGAGTTTTATTGGGTAGATAATTATGTTTTTATTGCCAATTCTATTTAATTGGTTCTAAATACTTTTGGCTTTGTCTGCATAGGTACTATGTTTTTATTTCAAAATAAAGTAAAATTGCTTTTAATATGGAATTTAAAATTCAAATAAAACATAGGCCTACAGTATTTCATAAATCAATGTAACTTATTTCTTTCATACTGTACTTTCACAGCAAAATTAACTTCTTTATTCACCTTTTTACATTTCTTTTTCCTCTTCAAGCTCCATTCATAGTCATTCTTTAATATTGGTTCCTCAACCCTAATTCTATTATTTTAATAATGATAATAATAATAATAATAATAATAATAATAATAATAATAATAATAATAATAATAATAATAATAATAATAATAATAATAATAATGTGTTCATTATAAAGATACAGTACCATAATATGAATTGTGTATATAAAAGAGTGTGTATTAAAGTTATTAGTACAAACAAAGATTGACCTTCACTTTCTTGAGCAACAAGTATAAATCTTCAACTTCATCTCCCTCTGTAGGCGTATAATAGATTGATCTTGTATTTAAAGATGTTCCTTCAATCACTCTTTGGTACAGTGGGAGGCCCAATGCTTCAGCATAAAGAGAAAGTCCTTGATACCCAACACTCTGATACATAAAGCTATCAAGCTCATCTGCATAAGATTAAAAATTCTAAAAAAATTCACAATTTATTGTAATGCAAGTTTATAATCTTCATAACTTATGCTTAGTCTAAAACCTGACTGCATCATAAGAACATTCAATAAAGTTTAATTGAAGAGTGAATTTCATTACAAGCCAAGTAGCTACATATTTAAATTTTGGGAACTAATGGAAAAATTTCAAATTGATGGTCATGACATTCATTTAATTTATACAATTGCAATTAAAGTAATGGCAGAAATATTGCATTTTGTATTAAAAATATTATTCAGTCTGTTAAAGGTTTGAATCTAAAGTCAATTCAAAGACTAAACCATTATGGGGTCAATATTTTTAAATCTAAGATAATTTATAGAATGGGGTGACCTTATAGAGTGCCTGGTCAGAGTCAGATATTGGAAGTAACAGGGATGAGAAAGCATACAGTGATAAGAAAGTGAAAGTAGATTTTAAAAGGTTATCAAGTGTTTTTAATTCTTTTTTTCGCTTTTTTTTTTTTTTTTTTTTTTTAATATATAAAAGAGTGAGTGTACAGAATCTACCATGGTTTATGTACAGAACCTGTTATGATTCACAAGGTTAGCAACTTCCTGATTTGAATGAATTTTCCTGGTAATGATAAGACAAGTTTATTCTTTGGTGACCATTTTTTAAATAATTTTTAACAATTTGTTAATGATGTCAAGCTACTAGATTACTAACTTAAGTAGATTTGGTACTGATTAATGATAACATTTTGGTTGATAATGTTAGAAATGAGGAAAACTGGAGAGATAGTGATCATAACGTAATCAGTATAATTAGATATAGATATATATACTGTAACTTAAATTTCATTCATGAACCATCATTAATTGAATATAATTTACAGATTTTAGATTCAAAAATTAAAACTACTTTGAAGTTCGAGGTATGGGAAAATTCACTTTAGAAAATATTTATTCACAGTGTTTATGCATTAGGGTTATTAAGAATTAAAGTTGAAAACAATTCATATGGTAGAGAGTTAAGAGGGGAAAAAATTGAAGATAAAAAGAGAGACTTTAAAAAAATTGAGGAAAAGAAAAGAGAAATAAAAAGTAAACTTAATGAATTCAATCAGTAAGGAATCTGAGAGACAAAGTAGAAAATAATCTAGCTGCTGAGTGATTCTAGCAAGAAACTGTTATAAGGATCTGAAGTTTGTTTTTAGACTATGTATATATATTTGGCAATAAAAATAGAAAATGTATTCTGATAAAGATCAATAAAGTGATTAATTTAGATGCAGATTTGTTAAATATTTTTAATACATACATTGCATCACTATTCATAGTGGAAACTGTTCAACATAATTCATAGTTTGATAAATTCAAAGAACTGATTTTTTTCATGGTTTTATATACACCATCAAATGGAAGTTAAAGATTAGAATATAGAGAACATATAGCCTATAATATATTAGAATATGCTTGATAATATTGACTGCAATAAATCAGTAAGTCCTAAAAGCATATAGCCCATATGGTGGAATTCTAAGAGAAGGCAGTAGTTGTGCCAATACTCAATTTCCTAATTAATATATCTTACTTATTGAGATACCAGAGGATTATATATATAGTGTATATATATGTATATATTATATATATATACTATATATATAATAATATATTAATATATATATATATATATAGTGTTATGTAATAGTATATTATATTATATATATTAGTTTATTAGTATATATATAATGATGTGACTATGTATAATGAAGGTAGTAAAAATGATTCAGGAATTATAGGACAGTAAATTTAAAACAGTTTAGAGTTTGGGATATAAAAATAATCCTTGGTTTTAAAAATTAAGCTATAAAATTAGAGTTTTCTTAAACATATAACTATCGGTATATGGTAAAGGTATAGAACAGGACTCCACATATTTTCTGAAAAAATTCCTAAGCTCAACAATATATATATATATATATATATATATATATATATATATATATATATATTATATATATAAATATATATTATATAATATATATATATATATATGATATATATATATATATTATATATTATATATATATATAATATATATATATATGCAGTATATGTAAAGTCAAAAAATGATTTAAAACTAACCAATACCCTAAAAGAGACCACATAGATATCAGTTTCTTAGCCTCCCGGTGGAGGACGGGGAGGACTTCATCCCCCCTGCTGTCCCCCTCATCGCTCCGAGCACCCTACTCTGGAAATATATGTTTTTAGAAGGCTCGAGCCATGGGGGACAGAGGGGGGGATAAAGTCCTCCCCATCCATCCACCTGGAGGCCGAGAGACCCTAATAACTGATATCTATATGGTTTACTCTAGGGTGTTCGTTAGCTTTAAATCATAAAACGACTTTATATATTTATTTATATATATATATATATTATAATACTATATATATATATATATAATATATATATATATAGTATAATATATAATATATAATATATATATATATATATATATAAGCGTATAATATTAATATAATATTACTATATATATATATATATATATATATATATAATATATATAATATATATATATATATATATATATATATATATATATATATATATATACCGTATATATATATATATATATATATTATATACTTTTATATATATATTATATTTTCATCTATATTTTTATATATATATATATATAATATATATATATATATATATCGACTTACATATATATATATCGATATATCATTTGAACTTAAAAAATTTTCAGAAAATTTGTGGAGTCCTGTGCTACATCTTTACCGAAAAAAATATTTGTTTGGCAAAATTATTTAATTTTCTTTTTATTTACTTATACATTTTTCCTATACAATCAGATCGTTGATAATCGTAAAAGTTATTACTTATCAAAAAAATATTAATGAAATTGATATTTCAATAACCAGAAAAAAATAAATAGTGTTATCACTGTAAAAACAGCAAAATTAACCGTTTACAATCTCAGAGTTATTTTTTGTATTTTTCTTTGAAATATATGCATAAAATGTGACTTCTGTGCGAGAAGGGGTTTTAAAATCATGAATACATACTTTGACCACAGAGCATCACATAGATACACCAGGTACAGATGGAACAGCAACACGGGAGAGTTTGATCAGAAATCGATAATAGATTATGTAATAGCTTCAGATAGGAGAATGGTACTGAATGTTAAGGTCATGCTGGGTGAAACTATGGATTCAAACCACAGACTGTTGGTGGCTGACTTTAGAATTAGAGCGGAAAAGAATAATACCTTAGACAAGAGAAAGATAGTAAAGGTGGAGTACCTAAAAGAACAGAGTAAAAAAGATGCATATAGAAATAGGGTAGAAGAGAAAATAGACCAGCTAGATAGAGAAGAGATTTTTACAGAACTACAAGAGAAGATAATGGAGGCAGCGGGGAAAGAGCTGGGATACAGATGTGTGGGAGGTACAAAGAAGAAACACACGAGATGGTGGAACGAGGTGGTGGAGGAGGCCGGTAGAATAAAAACCACAAAATGAGAAGATGGTTAAAAAAGAGAACGGTTCACAATCAAGGCAAGAATATGTAGAGGCTAGAAATAGTGAAAAGAATGCAAACGAAAACGAAGGCAGCAAGGAGATGGCAGAGGGAGCTAGCGAGAAGATGCAGCAGGTAAATAAGAAAGAAGAATATTTAAGATGGCAAGAACATATAGACACAGAAGAAAAGACAAAGTAAAATTTAAGAATAAAGAGGGAGAAACCCTGGTGAAACCAGAAGAAATAATAAGAGATGGACGGAATATTTTGATGAGCTGCTAAATGAAGGAGAGAAGGATCGAGGAGGAGATTGGAGGAGGAGGGGTGTTTGGAGAGGAATGATGAGGGAGGGCGAGGAATAAATTTACTAGAAGAACTAGAAGAAGCTATAAAGAAAATGAAAAATGATAAAGCCTTTCCCGGAGAAGATTGAATAGCAGTTGAGTTGATTAAAGAAGGCGGAGAGGTGATGAGAGAGACGGTTTTGGAGCTAACTAATGAGTGATGGAGAAGGAAAGAGTCCAGAGAGCTGGGAAACACTATTATTATTCCAGATTATATAAACAGAAAGAGACCTGGAGGTGCAAACATTACAGGGGGATCTCCTTGATAGATCATATGGCAAAATAATAATGAAGTGTGGAGAACAAGACTGAGAAGTTATCGAACCAACACTAGGAGAGGAACAAACATGGGTACAGAAGGATAGGAGTTACGACAGACCTTATGTTCACCTTGAGACAGAATTGGAGAGAAGATTACGATACAACAGGAATGATTTTATGTAGTGTTTATGATAAAGGAAAGCTTTTGACACGGTACCAGGAATGGATTAGGGAGGGTATTAGAAGTGAAATTATGGAGTGGGGGGGGATTGTTGTGATGCACTGAGGAGTATGTACAAAGTGGCAAAGTGGCAATGGTGAGAACAGGGTATAAAAATGGAAAAATGGTTTGAGGTGGCTAAGGGGGTGAAACAGGGAAGAGTATTGTCACCAATTCTTCATAGCTTATATGGATAAAGTCATTGAGGAGGTTAAAGAGGATGTGAGGGAAATGGAGGGAAACATAATGGCATATGCTGATGATTTGTGGTATGGAGTGGAAGTAGAGAAGTAATGGAAAGAAATACGAGATGTTTCACAGAAAAACTTGGAGCAAAAGGACTACAAATGAACACCGAGAAAACAGAAGTGATGATGTGAGCAGAGAGGCGGAGGATGGTTGGGAGATCATGATAAATGGAGAAAGCTTGAAGAAAGGTAAGGAATTTAAATACCTGTGTGGAGTATATACAAAGGGCGGATGGTGTGATACAGAGATCACACATAGGATAACGAAGTTTGGAAGAGCGGCAAGGGCTGTGTATCCTTTGATGAAAGACCAGTATATGGGTGTAGAGGTGAAAAAAAGTATTTACGAAGGAGGTGTTAGCACTATATTGCTATAAAAACGGTGCAGAGACATGGTGCACTACCAAAAGGCATGAAAGTAGGATACAGGCAACGGAGATGAAGATCTTAAGAGCAATAATTGGAAAGACTAAAGAAAGATAGAAAAAGGAATGAAAGAGTCAGAAGGGAAGTCGGAGTGACACCTATGTTGAGGAGGATAGATGTAGCAAGAATCAGATGGTGGGGACATTTGGAAAGGATGCAGGAAGACAGGCTGGCGAAAAAACGATGGGAGTGGATCGCCGGGTAGAAAACAAAAGGAAGACCAAGGAAGAGATGGAGGGAATCATTGCAAGATTCGTTGATGAGATGTGGGCTGCCTGCGGTGGATATAATACAAGGAAGAAGACTGTGGGAAGACAGAGCCGAATGGAAACGCATGCTGAGTTCACTGACAGGTCGTGGTTTTCTACAAGACCAGGACCTTACTGGGGGAGGACAGTAAGACATAATATGTATATCAATCTGTAAAAGTAAACTTCAAACGAAAAAATATACTTACCAACATCTCGGGGACACAAGTTGGCTAGAGCCTCCACGGAATGACCAGCTGAAATACATTGCATCAAATTGTAGCAACTATCCTTTCCACCTGATATCAGAGCGACAACCTTTCAATTATTTAGATTAGTATAAATGATTTCTTTAAAGCTAAAACTAATATATAAAATGTTTAGCGGCCTAATATTTATTTAAATTAATCTCTTCTAGTAAGTTTCATCAATATTAGTCAGTACTCAGTAGTCACAAGTGTCCTTATTTACCATGATCATACTCTTAATTGGCATGAGAGCTGAAAAACGGAAATTCAAGACGTCCACTACAATGTCAGAATCAGGAGCAAGATATTCATTGCAAGAATCGTCTCCGTATCTATCAAAGGGTAATTGGGAAAGAACTATTGGACCGTTTTTTAATGTTATTAATTAAACCAAATAAGTTAAATCGAATTATACTTGTCAACGGTCATTCCTTGTGCTGCATGCAAAAATATTAAAAGCAATATTCAATCTGTACTAATGACTGACTTTAAAATTAATCATGATATTGAATCAGTGTGGGTAGATATCCTTATATACAATAAATCATATAGAATAGGGGCATTTATAGACCTCCTGGCCAGAGTCCAGAATTAGATGCTGAATTGTGAAAGAAATTGAGACAGCATGCCACAGTAATGAAAAAGGTATAGTCATAATGGGTGATTTTAATTTTCCTGGCATTCATTGGGATTCCTTGTCTAATATGGACCGTAGTAGTTCTGCATTCATAAATTGTATACTAGATAACTTTTTGACCCAGATGGTCCAAGAACCCACAAGATACGATGCACTATTCAGACTTAATATTAACTAATGATGAAAGTAATGGTGGATGAAGTTAGAGTTGAGGAGAATTTAGGACTTAGTGACCATAAATAATTAGATTTATATGAATGTGATATCTGGGCCCAAATGTCAAGTTAATAAAGAAAAGGATCTTAGATTTCCGAAATGGTGATTTTACCAAATTACGAGACATGCTTAGTATAACTGACTAGGATAAAGAGTTTAAAGACCAAAACTGTTTTATCATGTGGGACATTTTAAACAAATTTTAATGAATATTCAGTCAGTATGTTTTAAAGATAAACCCATAGGGTGGCGAAGAGAAAAACACTGTTTGGTGGAATAGAGAGAATAAGAGAGAAGAATTAATGAAAAGCGCAGATGTTTTAAAATATTCAAGGGTAGTAAAGGGAAGATGATTGAAAAATATAGGAAAAATAGAAATGAAATTAACCAGTCAATAAGAAAAGGCAAAGAGAGAGGGCAGAAATTAATTTGCAAGGAATAAGCTAATAAGAAACCTGAAGAAGTTTTTAGCTTTTTATAAATTTAAAAGTAAGAATAGGGACAATTGGTCCAATTAAAAATTTGATGAAAATTTTAGGAGTTCAGATAAGGCGTTGGTCAACATTTTCAATGCTTATTTTGCTTCAGTGTTTACTGAGGAAAGATTAGATATAGTTTGGAGACTAATAGTTCTTGTAAGCATGTAACAAATAGACTTACAGAATTTGAATTTGAATGTAAAAGAATATTACACGTTTACTAGACCAAATTGATCCAAGTAAAGCTGCAGGCCCTGATGGTAATACTATGGTAGAATTCCTGAAGAGGGTAGTTCTAAGCATTGCTAAGGCAACTGTAATTTTGATTTTAAGCGATCTATAACATTTGGTGAGGTACCAGAATACTGGAAAACAGCATATGTTGATGCCTATTTATAAGAAAGGTAGTAAAAAAGATTTGGGAATTAATAGGCCAGTAGCTTAACATCTCTGGTTGTAAAGGTTCTGAAAAGTTACTGAAAAAGGTCATATAGAGAAATATTTAGAAGATAACAAGGTATTGTATGACTCCCCAGCATGGTTTTTCAGAAAAAGGGTAGGTCATGTCAAGACAAACCTTTAGAATTTATGGAATACATTACTGACTGCATTGACCGAGAGATGCCAGTTGATATGTATATTTAGACTTTAGCAAAGCTTTTAATAAGGTTTCCCACATAAGGCTGATGAAAAGTTATTGCAATGTGGTATAGGTGGAGTGGTACATAGGTTGGATTAAAGAGTGGTTGCGAAAGAGAAAACAGTGTGTACAACTAAATGGAATAAATCATTCATGGGAATAGTGAAGAGTGGTGTCCACAGGGTTCAGCTGCTGGGGCCACTATTGTTTCCTCATATATATAATGATTTAGCAGGACTTAAATGCAAGGTTTCTAATTTGCAGATGATACTAGGTGGCCACCTCAGTTAAAGGAATAGTGAAAGGATGCAATAAGATTTCAAAATGATCTTGATAACTTCTTGGTTGGGCAGATAAAGTGGCAAATGAATTTTATAGTAAAAAGTGTAAGGTTCTTCAACCTAGGTTACTCAAATAAAAGTTTTACTACGATATGAATGGGGAGTGCTTGAGTCTGTGGACCCAGAAAAAGATTTAGGTGTGATTATAAGCAGTAATTTGAAAGTAGCTAATCAATGTTTGGAAGCTAGAAATAAAGCTAATAAGATGCCTGGGCATAAATAAATCCAATGTTGTGTACAAGAGCAAGGAAGTAATAAGTAAACTGTGTAATAGCTATATGTTAGGCCATAATAGAAGTATTGTGCACAAGTTTGGGCCCCTTATTTAAAGAAAGACTTTATACTATCTAAGAAGAGTGCAACGTAGAGCAAAAGGATTGATTTCTGGGTTTGAAGGGTATAGAGCTATGAGGAAGGCTGAAGGAGGTTAGGAATGTTTTCCTGTAGAAAGCGATTTTCTCGAGGGGACATGATATCAAGTCTAGCAAAATATTTACAATCTATTGATAAAAAGAGAACCAATAATTTTTCATAGTAGAACATGGACGGTGACCAGGGGCATAATAAGAAAATTAAGAAGAAAGATGCCATCTTGATATAAGAAAGCATGCATTCAGTAATAGGGTTGTTAAATTTTGGAATAGTCTGCCAAAGGAGGTTGTTGCGTGTGACTCGATTGCAACATTTAAGAAAACGGGTTAGATTCGTTTATGGATGGTGGTTGGTTATCATATAATATATTGACGAAGCCAAATTGGCGGTTTTTAGTTACAGTAGTATTGTTAAATGGCATGTGTGACCATAACTTAGTTTATTAATGCATGTGGATGGTTTGGGTATCAAATATTTTATATATCATTAAAGTTTTGACTAAGCCAAAATTGGTGGATTTGTAGTTACAACAAATTGACAAGCCCAGGGTGCTTTGTGGGAATTTGCATGAGCATGTTTGGTAGTGGTTGACGGGCAGTCTCGATAGGCCGATGTGGCTTTTTACGGTCATTCCTTATTCTGTATTCAATGTGTTATAAAACAAAATAATTACAGTCAGAACATATAAAAATTTAGATTATTTACTCTAGCGTTTTATAAAGCAAAAACTACATATTACCAAAGTTTACCCTATTATAGGGTAAAATTTGATATTACTTAAAAGAGCATAAAAAGAAAATAATGTAAAAGTTGTATTCTACCTGTAAATGTTTATAAATATATGTATAATTTTTAAAAATGTATGTGCTTAGAAATAGATCACACAACACACACACACATATATATATATATATAATATATATATATATATATATATATATATATAATAATATAATATTATATATATATATATATATATAATAATATATATATATATAATTGATATATATAATATATATATATATATATATATAATATATATTATATATATATACAGTATATATATATAATATATATGTATGATATATTATATATATATATATATATATATATATATATATAATATATATATATAAATATATATATATATATATATATTTATAATATATATATATATAAACATGTAATTAATATATATATTTTAAATGAATGAAGTCTACAGGAGATTTACTCCTCCATCAGCGGATTGACATTGACTAACGCGTCTCATAGTTAACAATAACCCGAATGCTCTAACCACTAGGCCATTCCACGTCCCCCAAAAAAAGAACGCTTCAAGCGAGTTTTTAAAGCACCCGGTTTCTCATCCCATAATTGCTGAGGTATCTCAAAGGCTTGCCACCATTTTAAAATGAATGAAGTCACAGGAGATTTTATTCTCCATCAGACGGGATTCCCGAACATTGGAACACCCGTTGCAGTGTTAACTAATACCGCATGCTCCTAACCACTAGGCCAATCCACCAAACGTCCCCAAAAAAAGACGCTTCAAGCGCAGTTTTTAAAGCAACTACCGGTTTTCTCAATCCAAGAATGCTTTGAGTACTCAAAGGCCTGCCCCATTTTAAAGAATGAGTCATCAGAATTTTTACTCTCCATCAGCGGAATTTCGAACATTGGACACCGCGTTTGACAGTGTTAAGCAATAGCCATGGCGTGCTCTATGCGCCATGGCGCAATTAAATCAAATTTTGTAAAGGCGCAAAGGCGCATAGGCGCAACAATTTTAAAAAGGCGGACTAAGCAAAGTCGCACAGCCAATTCTCTGGCGCCTATAGCTGCGCCTATGAACAGGAACAAAGCATTTTTTTTACCTTAAAAGTTAGAACTTAGAAGCTGGATAGCTGTGGCCTGAGAAAAAGGAGCCCACTCCGCCGATCATACGCCAGCTGGGTTTGGGGGTTTTTGCATTGGGCTTGAAACAAGCTCATTTAATGCTATTGGGTAATGAATCGCTGCCGAATAAAATAATTAATCAAGCGGGACCAGGGTAGAATAAACGATCTATAAGGAAAATGGGGAGGCAAAAGGAAATACAATAATAGAAAGAAGTGTGTGTATCCTAAGACGTTCATAGGTAGGGAGTCCTGTGTTAAGAGGCATCCCAGGGAAAAGGGGGTTAGGAGATCTATTAAGATCTTGGACTTAGAAGAAGTGACAGAGTCACCCTATAAGGGGTGGCGGAGGTTGATAGTACACCTAAGTATAACAAGCCGGAGTAGGGAGCTGTTAAAAAGATCAGCTAAGTCGACCTTAGTAAATTCACGACTCACTCCGAGCTAAGTAGATTGAACATATGGTAATGTCGATGGACAAGTGAATTTTTTCGTACCGCTACTGCATGAAGTTTGGTTTTGGAGAGGGACTGGGGAATAGGGGATAGATTTGTGAATGAGTATCCTGCACCTTCCTCTATCATGTCACCTCTTTCTATAGAAGTAACGGCGATTATATTCGTATGGTTGAAAGAAGTCACGATGACCTAGTCGAAGTTTCCTGCAAACATATATACTTTGGTGTACATATGTTTATTAGTTGACCAAGTTCTTCGAAATTTGAGTAATAGCCACGACAATTCCCTTGAAGGAAAGTTAGTCATGGTGATTTATGAATATTATGATGGTGTTCTATTAGAGACAAATGTCTCTATGTGACTAGGGGTAATGTTAGAGGTGGGTTCAGATTGAGAGGAAATGAGACGTGGGCTCGGCGAGGAGGGGGAACAAAACCTGGGGGAAAAGGGGTCATACACCAGAGATTTAGATTGTATGACTCTTTTAAGGGAGGAGCTTTCGAATGTAATGTGTGAAAGAGCTTCACATGTATGCGAGAATTAAGTTTTGAATTCAACCGAATCCACTCTTGATGGTGTGGTTGGTTGGTTAATAGAAGATGCATTCGTAATGCTTCATTTTATTGTAGTGAAGAAGAAGTATCAGTAAATACCTTGGCGGAAGCAGATTCAGAAATGTGGGAGGGACATAGAGTTTTTTTTCCATGGAAATGGGGAAGAAAGCTGTATCCGGAAGGGTATTGTCATTTTGAGAATGTGTTGCAGTTTACGACATCGAGTTCCCAATATGGGATTCGATGAATTGACAAGGTCTGATTCTGGAGAAATTTCCAGTACTTCATCAATGCGGGTGATTTTTGGGAAATTGGGCAGTTTGATTGGAGAAATGGGGACCTCTGGGGTCCTATCTTCATGCCTCCAAATAGACCCCAGAACGCTTAGACGTTTTGCGAACGTTTACGTTAACCAGTTTCATTCACGTCTTCTCGAAGTGCAGGAAGCATTAGAACAGAAATGGGTCATCGCAATCATCAAGCTCCATTTGGGAGCTTTTATCCAATTCATCTTCTAGGTTATAGAATCCCTTAGAGAGCGCTGATAAAGAAAACTCGGGAGAAGAGTTATAGAAGGAAGAAGAGCTAGAACTGACTTGTAGACTTATTAGATGATTGGTTGGTTGGTTGGTTCAAGTAGCTGGGATGTTTGAGTACAGTCCCTTTTGAATCCTTTGGCTTTTTGTCTCAGAAGTAAGACCTAAGGCGAGTCCTTCTGAGTTTGCTTTTTTAACTCTGGGTTACTTGGTTTTTGTTTAAAATTCGGTTGCTCTATATTTAAACGATTAATCTTTAACTTGGCGACTATTCTTTTCTGTGTGTGTTGAAACATCTTTTTTCAGGATTTTGAGTAATAGTGGGAGGCGAATTAAGGGACAAAAGAGACCGTCCGTCTGCATAAGTTTTTGGTGACCAAATTGGTGAGTATGGGAACAGTGGGTGGTCTTGGCTAGGAAATGGTTTTCCAAATTTTGTATTGGACTGAGCCAGCTTAGTTCATTGCCTAGTTTGCTGAGAGTTATGTACTCAGGATATGGCCTTGTTAATGCTTTTTGGGACGGGAGATTGAATCAAGGGCTTCTTTTGTACTCTTTGAGAGTTGGTAGTGTGGGCAGTACAGGTAGAGAAGTTGCAGTACATGCCCGAGTTTCAATGGAATTTAAGAGAGGAGTTCTGTTAGGATAGGGTTGTGTTGGCGGATTAACACGTGGAGGCGTGGGGGCAGCTGTAATTGTGGCGTAAGATTGATTTTGATTTGTCTGGTAATTTTCCCTGAGCTGGCGCATAGCATCTCTCCTGCTCAATTTATGTATGGTACTAATATGCTCTAAAAACCTCCTGTTCAAACAGGTAAACGGGCATTTGAAAGAAGAAGCACCGTGGGGGTCCATTACAGATTTGTTTTTTCTACAGTTAAAGGCTATTTTTCAACATGGAGTGTGAAATAATCTACCAGATTGGGCAGATGTAATCCTGTCCCCTATCAGTATTTCGGGATGACCAAACCGTTTGACAATTGAAGCAACGTCTGGGTCGATGGATAAACGTGCGAAAACTGTGACTTGTGAAACCTATTTTGACCTTTGTAGGTGGATAAGGGGTATTAAAGTCAGCAGTAAACGGGGATTGGTTTGTCAGGATTTCCCCAGCGAGGGGGAATCTATACAACTTTGAACGGAAAATCTTCTTTGTTGGAGTTCTTCCAAAATGACAGCTGATCTTCGTCTTTCTGTTCATAACAAAAATAGTGCCTTTAGATGCGTTTTTTATTGATCGGAAAAGTAGAAAAAAAATATCTCGAGAAGTACGAAACTTCCAGAAAAACAAATTAACATATTGGACACCACGTATAACGGCTTATTAAATGTAACAGGTCGTTTTATGATTTAAAAACGTAACGATATCCCTAGAGTAGACGCGCATAGATATCGGGAGTCGGTCTTCTCTCGCCTCTTGTTAGCTGGAAGATGGGCTTCCGTCCCCCCTCTGTCCTCTCATCGGGCTCCGAGCCCCTCTAAATGGAATGTTTCCTGAACTTCAATTTTTAGGGGGCTCCAGGGTGTTTGTTAGTTTTAAAATATAAACGACTTACATATAATAAGCTTTATACGCTGATTCCAATATGTAATTTGTTTTTCTGTAATGCACTTTTCGGAATTTTTTTTTTTTACATTCTGGTAATGAGAGCTTTATACTCTATTCCAGAATAAAATGTAATGGTTTTTGCTGTAAAGTTGTCATTCTTTTTCGAGATAATTCTAATGATCACGTACAAAATAATATATTATATATATATATATATATATATAATATTATATTAATATATATTATTATATTATATATATATATATATATATATATATATATAATATATATAATTAGTAATTATATGGTTTGTACGAACTTCCGTCAGTTTTGATATTTGGTTTTGTATTCTTGTTTTTTTTTTTAACTATTGCTTAGTATATGATACAAACAATGAATTTCAGTGGTGAAGGACATGATTCAAAAGTACGAAATATTTTAAATAATTATTTAAAAATCTCAATTTATATAGAAAAATAAATTAAAATAAAATACAAAAAAAGTACGACACGTACAGAAAAACCAATTACATATTTGGAATTCAGCCATATTAAGCTTTATTCATAAAATGTAAAAAAAAAAAAATATTTTTTTTCGCTCAAAAAAATTCTCGAAAAGTACGACACTTATAGAGATAAAACATAAAAAAAATATATATAAAAAAGAAATTTAGGGGGCTTGAGCCGACGGGGAACAGAGGGGGGGGACGTTTCCCATATACTCCGTAAGGGAGGGGCGGAGGAACCCTCCGCGACACCGCAAATCACCAAAGAGCGGGGGTTTCCGGAGACCCTCCCCGAGGGGGGGAAATAGTCCTACCCTGGCGTTCCCCGGAAGGCCGAGAGACCCCGACTCCTGCATCTTTGCGGTTTACCCTTGGTAATTCCTTTAGTTAAAAAAAAAAAAAAATTAAAAACGACGGAGTCGTAAAACGGTAAAGGTCCTATATATTTTTGAATGCATGTCGCGTCACCACTTAAATTGACTGTTAGAATCATAAAAAAGAAATAATATTAAAAAAAAACAAAAAAAAAATATCAAAACAGACGGAGTCGTAAAAAATAACAGGTCCCTATATATATAATATATATATAATAATATATATTTATATATATATATAATATAGATATATATATATATATATATATAAAGATATAATATATATTATATTATATTATATTATATTATATTATATATATTATATATATATATTACCTCACGCATATAGTTGTTATAGTCTATTGTTAACTTTCTTACATGGGTAAACATTACATTTCATACGTGTGCTATTTTTTCTCGAAATGCAATTTCCATTTCATGATAATTTTACATAATTTAGTTTTTGGAAAACAGTAATAATATATTTTTTTGGAAAAATTTCACTGCTCCATTTTCTGTTAAAATGTTATTGTGAAACCATTCAAGATATAATTTGTTTCATTCTTCCATTGTTTCAGAACTTGTAATAACTGTAAAAACATAATAAATTCACAATTTTAATCGCCAATTGTAATAAAGTGAGCTCACCATCTTTAAAAATGTTAAAAAACAAATCCTAATTTAATTTTTGAATATTATTTTAAATCTTACTTAACCAAACCTATAATTAGTAATTTAACCTCACTTATATTAGTGTATAGTTTATTTCACTTTCCATTTAATTAAATTATAATTGTAATTTTAATTTTAATTTCCATTATTTCAATAACTAAACTAACTAACTTATTAGCAAAAAGTTCAATCTTTTTTCTAATGAGGAGTTGCTGTCATTTGTGTTCGATTTAGTAGGTTATAAAATAAAATCGGCTTTAGCTTAACTGGATGCTGATAATCAACAAGAGCCAAATCTTTTATCAATAATGGGTATCGCGATACATTTTGTTATATATATATATATATATATATATATATATATATAATATATATATATATATATGAGTAAATAAAAAATATATATATAGATATATATATATTATATATATATATATATATATATATATATATATATATAATATATATATATATATATATATATATATATATATATATATATATATATATATATATATTCATTATGTCAAAAAATGCTAGGGTAAATAAACTAAATATTAGCGAGACGTTATTTCAATTCTTTATATCTTTTTACTTTTTAGCTAATGCAGAGTAATGCTTCCATTTTAAAACTAGTTAAATAATATTTCTTTTCAATTATGAGGTCTTGGCACCAGTCGCCGTTGCACTGGATCAATCCACCGGGAGAAACAGCGGAATTTGGCTTCCTGATCGCCCACCCTCATTGTTACGATCGACCATTGGATTGACTTGAGTCCAATGCCGACTCCAGTTCTGTGAACCCTCTGGTCATACCCTCCTTGACCTCAAAGACAAAGGTTCTCCAGCATCCTTGAAGATGAGGATACCATCTGGCTACTATCTTCCACCGCCAAGTTTTCGCCTGAATGTGAATGAGGTGCTTTTAAGAAACAATGGCCAAAAAGTCAGAGGTCAAGGCCCTTAGATGGAGAAGAAGGTGGAAAAGTTATTGCGGCGTACCGAGACTCGGAACTGCCAACAGTACCATCCGCAAGCGAGGGAAAAGGGCGACATGGAAGAGAAGGACTACTACTCAAGCATATGTGATGTTGATGATTAACCTGAACTAACTCAAGGCCAACGTCATCAAAGATCAATCAAGAGTAAA
>JABUQX010048265.1:0-2500 GCA_015478945.1 Trachelipus rathkii
AGAGAGAGAATGAATACGAAAATAGTAATGTTATGTTTAGAGAATATTGTTGAAAAGTGTGAATTAGTTAGGTATTGTTGCACAAAATGTTAGTGTACGTTACAGTTGTTAAGTTTTTGACTTGTTCATGTTGACTGCTTATTTCTGGATTATGTGTATGTTGTTAGGATGTGAGTGTGTAGTGTAGTATGTTCGTCAGTTCAGTGATTGAGCTGATGTTTGCTTTATTGAAGTGTGAAAACTTTGTTACGTTTAGCGTATTATTCATGATCAGTGTGATTTTAGCCACAAGGTTGTGATAAATTTCATGTTAAATTGTTACTATGTTAATGTAAAAACAATCAGTGCATGCGATCCATAGAAAACAGATGATAACTAGGATTCCGTTCATTGCCTCGCTCATGTTGATATACTATTCAGTAATGTTAAAGTATGAGACAAGTATTGATTAAAAGAGATTATCCTGTCATCATATCCTTCTACTTAAGGATATGTTCAGGATTTGTCGCATAAATATATATCCGTTACCCATATAACATACATCTTCCGTAAGCCTTCACTGTTGACTAACATGATTTGCTTATAATGCATGTGAAAATACCTTGTTAGCGTTATACGCAAATATCATTGATCAGTATTGATATTTATGATCCAAGGTTATGAATAAAATTTGTTAAATATTACTATGGTTAATGTAAAAAATTCAGTGACATGTTAAGAATAAAGTGTAAGTAGTGTTCCGTTCTGCACTTCAGATGTGAGTTACTTTAAATTGTTGGTTAATATGGATCTTTGTTAATGTTTGCTGTTTATTCGTGCTTAAGATTGTATGATAATTAGACAAGGTTATTATAAAATTTTGTTAAATATTAACATTATGTTAATGTATAAATATCCCGGATTTGGGTAGGAGGACAGAGTGGGTGGTTTTGATTTACTGATTTACGGTGTTTAGGGTATATAAAGAACCCTTAAATTTCTTAAGTTTAAATATGAAAACCGTAAATGTTTTATGTAAAAACAAACTGTTTAAGCATACACTAAATACAAATAAAATGAAAGTTTGTGTTATGTTATACAAATATGACATGAATCAACAGGATCATAGATGGGGAGGGGGTGTGAGGGGGGGAGGCTGAAGGAGGCTAGGGGTCATAGATCATAGTGGGGAAGGGTCGGGAGGCTTGGGAGGGGCTGGGAATGATGGGCCGGGAGGGCTCAAGAGCTCCAGAGGCGTCTCAGAGGCTTTTGAGGTGTTTGATTTAATATAAATAAACGTAAATTTTTTTGTTATAAACTAAAAGAATATAAAAAAATGTTTAATTTTTTAATTTTTTTTAATTTTTTTTTAAAAAATTTTTTAAAATTTTTTAAATTTTTAATTTTTTTTTAAAAAAAATTTTAAATTTTGTTAAAAATTTTTTTAATTTTTTAAAAAAAAACTTTTTTTTTTAATTTTTAAAAAAAAAATTTTTTTTTAATTTTTTTTAAATTTTTTTTTTAATTTTATTTTTTTTTAATTTTTTTCTTTTCTGTATCGAGGATACATCATAAGAAAGATGTATACCAAGTTTCGTTGTTCTACGCCAATATCAGTTTTGTGGGGCTGGTGACCCCCCTTTTGGATGTGTACGGCTATTTAACCCATATATGATATGAGTACCTTATATGAAGATCGTATACCGAGTTTTCATCGTTCTATTGTCCAAACTTTCATGGGTTTGGGGGGTCGTCCCCCCAAATTGGTCCCATCGTCATTTTACCCGGAACATCTAAGATTACAACCTAAAAAAGGCTGGTGTATCAAAGTTTCGCTTGTTCTAATGTCAATATTTCAGATTTTTTGGTTCATTACCCCGTCTGTGGCACTCACAGTCATATTTACTCCTGCTACATCTATAGATACCTCCTCAGAAGGTTGTATACCGAGTTGCATCACTCTACGAAAAATATTTCAGATTTCGGGGGCCTGGTCCCACCAAATTTGAACAAATCGATCATTTTAACCCGATACATCTAAGATGACAACCTAAAAAGGCTGTAATATCAAGTTTCAGCTTTCTAGCATCAATATTGTCAGGTTTGGGGGGGGGCCGTCCTCAAATTTGTTTCCCATGTGGTCAATTTTAACCGCAGGGATATCATCTAAGATACAACCTATATAAAGGCTGTAATATTCAAGTTTCGTTGTCTATGTCAAAGATTTCAGATTTTTGGGTCAGTACCCCAATCTGGGGCATCCCACAGTCATATCTTTACTATCCCGGTTACATTCTAAGATACATCCTCATGAAGGTGTTATTACCGGAGTTCATCACTCTAACGAAAAATATTTCAGATTTGGGGGCTGGTCCCCCAAATTTGGTCAAATCGGTCCATTTTACCCCGGGTACATCTAAGATACAACCTAAATTAAGGCTTGTATATATCAAAGTTTTCAGCTTTCTACTCAATTATTTCAGGTTTGGATTGTGAATCCCCATCTGGGGGACCTAGACAC
>JABUQX010048265.1:7500-15000 GCA_015478945.1 Trachelipus rathkii
ATTGCTCCTATCTTATGATTCAATGCAAAGGATCTCTGTAATTATAATTTATTATTTCGAGGTAGAGCCTGGCCAGGAACTGTTTTGGGTAATAAATTGGTAGGTCCTAAGCATATTAAAGTTGCCGTAATTATTTATAAGGTAAGACACTTTTATATTTCCTTATTAGTGTTAATCAGTTTGTTATTTTAAATAGTTCTTTCCAAGAAGTATATGTTCAATTTTGTTGAGTTTGGTATTATTTATAACTTAGCAAAGTTAACATATATTTTTTATTTCAAAAATTAATTTTCAACTCAGAAAAAGTTTCTATTTTTGTATCGAGATTTGCATCACGTATTGTTCTTTGAAAGATCGATATTTTCAATATCGATAGTGGAGCGATATTGCCCTGTTCAATACTTGTATCGAGTATGTATCGATATATCGATTACATATCGATATTATAAATTATTCACGAAGGCTGAATTTAAATTTAAGTGTGAATTTTGTTAAATTGAAATGGATTTTAAGCATTTCTAGTGTAAATATATTATAAAAAGTGATAGTGTTAGTAATTGGTGATAGGATAGTTTATAATAATCATATATTAAAGCAAATTTATGCTAAAATTAGAAATTAAGTTTGTTTACAAGCAGTACATGCCTGCGAATAGGCTATAGCTATTGAAAATTATAAAGCTGCCTATTTAATGAATTTGGATTTCATTTATTGGTTAAGAAAATTATTAATATTAAGGTACAGTAATTAAATTATGCTACAAATAGTAAATTTTATTATAGGCTAAGTTGATATACCTAATCAAAATTATGGGCCTAACTGATGAAGAAGCTCAAGCTTTAAGCTCTTGTAAAGCTTCTGTTAAAGCTTTGATAAGAAAAAGAGCTATTTCTAAAGCAAAAATTACTAATAATTTAAAAAAGTTAACTGCTTTTGGTAATGAAAATAAATTAACAGAGCCTCTATTTAGAGCTGTAAATACTGATATTGAGAAAGAAGTCTATTCTATTAAAAGTTTGGATGAAGAGATTGTCATACTGTTGTCTGATAATAATGTAGATAATTTAGATCCTTCTTATTTTAATTCTGAGCTTGAAGGTCAAGTAGATTACCATTTTGAGTTGTCAGCTGAGTTATTGTCCTTAGAAAAATATTTTCCTAAAGAAATTGTAAAAATAAATGAGAGTGTAAATACTGATAATTTTTTGGATTTAATAAATAAGGTTAATATAAATGATTCCAAACTGCCTCAGTTGCAGTGTGAAGTATTTGATGGATTGGGAAAGAATAAATTACTTTTTTCCAATTTCCTTAATAAATTTAATAATTTAATCGGTAATAGGAGTAATTTAACCAATTCAGTAAAGCTTACTTATTTAATTAGTTTTTTAAAGGATTATGCTCTTAAAGTAGTAAGCCATCTGTCTATTACAGATGAAAACTATGACATAGCCTTAAGGTTATTAAAGAAAGAATTTCTTGATAGGCCTTTCATAATTAATGAAAATATAAATAATATTTTAGATCTTAAGGTTGATGAAGGCTATGATGAAGGCTTTTTGAAATTGAAAGTGTATATAAATGAACTTAGGTCAATGATTTATGAACTTAAGAGTTATGAAGTAGACTTTTTAGAAGCTGATACACCTGGAAGTCTACTCTTGAGTAATATAATATTTCAAAAATTGCCTAAAGTGTTTAGAAGTGAATTAATACATAAAATTGCAAATAATTATCCTACTTTGGTACAAATTTTTGATCATTATAATGAGGTTATTAATACTTTAAGTATTTTGTCCCAAAATAGGAAGGATGTATCAACCAAAGCTAAAGTAAATAAAGTTTTTCAAGCTACTAAAGCTCCTAAATCTAGTACTCTTCAAAATTTTAAAACTGTAAATAATAGTAAAGATTCTAAAATGTATGTAAATAATAAAATAAAAACTCAAACTTACAACCCTACAATTTGTAAGCTATGTCAATTAAAAAATCATCCTCTCTATTTATGTGACAAGTATCCAACAGTGCCTCAGCGTATAAAACGTGCCAAAGAGCTAAACATGTGTCATCATTGTGGAGGTTTGGGTCATGTGCCTGAAAAATGTTATGGTATTAAAAATAAATTAAGATTTAATTGTTTTAAGTGTAAAGCTAATTCCCATATAACAGCTTTTTGTCCCAATGATATCCCAAATGAGCAAAATGAGTCTGTTAGCTCCTTATGTATAAGTTTCCAACAAAATGTGGATAAAGTGTATTTGTTGCCAACAATTTCCTTTCAACTCTTTAAAGGCAACAAAAAGGTTACAGTAAGAGGAGCAATAGATACATGTAGTCAACGCTCTTACATATCTAAAAATGCCATGACAGGTTTAATTAATAATTTTGATAATTTACATGAATTAGAGTACAATATTCAAACTTTCATTGGTGCAAAACAGCGAATTTTTCAGCAATTGTTATTGGGTTTACAATTTAATGATCGGGAAGTTTTTAGCATGCCTTTCCTCATTGACAATGATTTAAATTTAAATTATAGAATTCACGGCATGAATAAAGCGGTTGAAAATTTTAAGAAAAATGGTATTCCTTTAGCTGATTCTTCTTTTTATGACAGTGGAGACCATGATATGTTTGACATAGATTGTTTATTAGGCACAGACATTATTCAATTTCTTCCTTCTTTTAATTTAGTTAATATAATGTCTGGAAGTTGTTTTAAAATTGCAAATAAGTTTATACCTATAGGTAATGTTCAAAATTTTTTAACCAGAAATCAAATCATAGAAGTAAGTAAAGTGAATATGCAGTCTCCATTGATAGAAGAGGAGGAGTCTGCTTTAGTAAATGAAACCATTGTAAATTTGATTTTAAATCCTATTAAAAGTTATTTTCACCCTTTTGATAATATTTATGATGATTCTGAAGTAGAACATGGACTTGAATATTTGTTGTCCATGGAGAGTGTTGGTATTCCTACTAAAGAGGATAATGATCTAGCCTCTTATGATGAGATCATGATTAAAAAATTTAAGAATGATATTTCTTTCCAGGATGGCAATTATTATGTCAAACTTCCTTGGATAGAAGAAAAAATTAAAAATGTTGCTTCAAATTTTGATATTTCTTTGAGAGTATTAAATAGAGTCTATTCTTCTCTTAAGCAAAAAGGACTTGTAGAAAGTTATAATAATATTTTTTCTCAATATTTGCAAGATAATATAATTGAAATTGTAAATATTCCTAAATTTAAAAGATGTGATTATATATTTATACCTCACAGACCTATAATAAGAAGTGAGGAGCAGATCACAACTAAGATAAGACCTGTCTTTAATTGCTCTTTTAAAATATCTAAAGACAGCCCTTCCTTGAATCAGGCTTCTTATGCTGGTTTAGATTTAATGAACTCCCTTTTAAAATTACTTTTAGTATTTAGAACTAATAATTATGTTGTCCTTAGTGACATTAAACAAGCCTTTTTGTCTATCAAATTAAGAGACGAATATGACAAAAACAAATTCTGTTTTTTATGGTATCAGAATGATGAATTAATCTCTTTCAGGTTTAAAACTTTACTGTTCGGTTATACAGCGTCCCCTTTCATTCTCCATTATATAATGAAACATCATGTAGAAAAGTTCCCTGATGATAAGTGTAGGGATATCTTGTCTTCTAATTTTTTTGTAGACAACCTGATTTTTACAGGCAATAATTGCAAAGAATTGGAAAAGTTGTACCATCTTACTTTTGAAAGAATGAACCAGGGTGGGTTTGAACTTCGCTCTTGGAATAGTAATTGTGAGCAGTTGTGTGAGAGTATGAGAATGGATGGTAGGTATGTGGAGCATGAAAATGAGTATGAAAAGGTGCTTGGGTATAAATGCAATTTAAAGAAAGATTCCTTGCATGTGTCATCAGTAAGTTATAGGAGCTCGTGTAGTACAAAGCGACAGATACTTTCTGAAACTTCCAAGTTGTTTGATCCTTTAGGACTTACAATACCTATTACCGTAAGAGGGAAGTTGTTAATGAGAAGTGTTTGGGAAGCTAAAAAAGAATGGGATGAAAAATTACCTGGGGAAATGTTGACTGAATGGGGTAAACTGAAGGAGGATTTAAATGAATTGAGTAAGATTGAGTTTCCACGTCAAGTTGTGAATGAAAGTGAATCCTATGGTCTGAATATATTTTGTGACAGTTCTGCTAAATGTTATGGGTTTGTTGCATATGGTTCAAGTGAAGGAAAAAATAACCTTTTGTTTGCCAAGGCCAAAGTAACACCTGTTAAAAAGACCTATAGTATTCCAACCTTAGAACTATTAGGAGTCCTTTTAGCTTTAAAATGCATATCCACTATTTTAGACTCTTATTTTAACATCATTTTTGAATATGTAAATATAGGTGTGGACTCACAAGTAGTTCTTAATTGGCTTTTGACAGGTGAAACCAAGGTCAAGGCTAAGTATGTTAATAACAGGTTAAAAGATGTTATCACTTTGTGTGATGACATCAGAAGTAAATATAAACTAAAAATTATTTTTAACTATGTGCAAACTGCTCAAAACCCAGCAGACCTTTTGACCAGGGGTTTAACTTTTAAACAATTTGCGAAAAATTTAAATATGTGGAAACATGGTCCAGAGTGGCTTTGTAAGGATCTGGAGAGGTGGCCAAAATTTCCAATGCTTTCACTTTCTCCAGAATTTAGTAATTTTGCTACATTAAATTTTAATACTAATGTAATTAATAATAAACATAATAATATTGATGAAATATTGGAAATAAATAAATTTAGTAAATTTGAAAAAGTAATAAATATAACTAGTTATTTGTTTATGTTTCTAAGCAAAATTACTAAGGAAGACCCTTGCAAAAAAGCTCTTAAATATTGGATCAAAAAAGTACAAAACTCTTCATATACTAAAGAGATTGCATTTTTAAAATCGGATCAAAAGGGTGCAATACCTAACCTAGTTAATAACTTAAATTTATTTTTGGATGGTGATGACATTTTAAGATCAAAGGGTAGAATATCTAAATGTACATACTTTAATTATGATATCAAAAATCCTATCCTTTTGTCAAGATACCACCACTTCACCACCTTATTAATTTTGAAGGCTCATAATAAAATGCAGCATTTGGGATTAGATAGTACATTAAATTATATTAGAAACCAAGGTTTCTGGATTCCCAAAGCTCGCATAGCAATAAAAAAGGTCTTAAATCAGTGTATGTTATGCAAAAAAATCAATGTGCGTGCTTTTAAATATCCTAAGTGCACTGACATCCCTAAACATCATATGAATTTAGTAATGCCTTTTAAATTCACAGGCATTGACTTTACTGGTCATATATTTGTGACTAATGAGACTACAGGTAAACTGGACAAGATGTTTATCCTATTATTCACATGTCTTAATGTAAGATCAATTCATTTAGAACTAGTCCCTGACATGGGTGTGACAAATTTTTTACTAGCTTTTCAAAGGTTTTGTAACCTATATACCATCCCAGATTTCCTTTACTCTGATAACGCTAGAACATTCGTGAAAGGGGCAGACATCTTGTCTAGGGCTCTGGGGTCCAATGAATTCAGGGATGAACTCAAAATTAACAATATTAAGCATATTCGTATTCCCAATTATTCAGCTTGGTGGGGGTCTTTTTATGAGCGTCAAATACGGACTTTGAAAGTTTGTATGTATAAAGTTATTGGTAGGAAGAGGTTAAATTATTTCGAACTTTTAACAACTTTGTCTTTTATAAAAAATGCTATTAACAGCAGGCCTCTCACATATAGATCAGAAGCTAGTGATCTTGAAACCATAACTCCTAACTCATTCATTCGTTTGAATTGTAATACTTCTCTTATTTTAAAGGATGCAAATGAAGAAGTCTGGAAGGAACCTGACAGGGGTTCTTTAGAAAGCACTCTTGATACTCAAGAGCAATTATTTAATCAGTTTAAACAACTATGGTATGAAGCTTACCTATTAGATCTAAGGGAAGCTATGACTGATATATATCAAATCTCTTGGGAAAATAAAATCAAAGTAAATGATATAGTGCTAATAAAATCCATCTTAAAGCCTCGTCCCTTCTGGATGATGGGTAGAGTTATGGAAGTTGTAATTGGTTATGACAACAAAATAAGAACTGTTAAAGTTAAACAAAGTAATGGACAAATATTATACCATTCAATAAGTAATTTGTATCCATTAGAATTGTCCTTAATAATAGATAAAGTCTCTAATGATAAAGATAAATCAAATAATGGTGATAAAGCAGCTGATGACTCGGAGGCAGTAGTTGGTAGACCTAAACGTCAAGCAGCCCTAAAGTGTGACAAGCTCATTAAGTCCAAACTAGACTCATTAAAATAGTCATTGTAGCCCAAGGCTACAATCTCTCTCTGGGGAGATTGTTAAAATTATAATTAAAAACTTCATATTTATTGTTAAAATATTAATTTATTTATTAACTTTATTATTTTTAAAATAATTATACTTAAATTTTAGTAGAAACGTTATTCAATTGTTTCCCTGTAATATTTAACCAATTGAGCAAGGCGCATATGTATCGCGCAACCTCCTTGATCATATTATTATTATAAAAAACAAGGATAAGTAAGTACTTGTGACCATCGTTCGGAAAAAGTTGTTTTTGTTTATATGCAACTTTTAAATTGTTAAGCATATAACAGTGCAAGTTCTACTTAAATTAGACTATAATCCCAACCTAGTTTATGTTGGGGGAAATATTTATGAAATACTTTTCTCTAATTGAAATTCCTTAAGTTAAAAATAAAGAACAGTGCAATATCGTTCTGAAAGTCAAATTAATTTTTGAAACTACCATCATTAATTGCTCCTATCTTATGATTCAATGCAAAGGATCTCTGTAATTATAATTTATTATTTCGAGGTAGAGCCTGGCCAGGAACTGTTTTGGGTAATAAATTGGTAGGTCCTATGCATATTAAAGTTGCCGTAATTATTTATAAGGTAAGACACTTTTATATTTCTTTATTAGTGTTAATCAGTTTGTTATTTTAAATAATTCTTTCCAAGAAGTATATGTTCAATTTTGTTGAGTTTGGTATTATTTATAACTTAGCAAAGTTAACAATATATATATAATATATATATATATATATATATATATATTAAATCAGTCATGTCATTCATGTCCATACTAATAAATATATATATATATATATAATATATATATATATATATATATATATATTATATATATTAATATATATATATATATATTATATATATATATATATATATATATTATATATATATATATATACAGGGTGTATCGTTAATATGTTGCCATGCCAAAAAATTCAGTATGATATTCCTTGCATAAATATAAGATAATATGCTAAAAAACATTTCACCGAAAACGACTCGTTTCAAAGATACAAGGTGATGAAACTAATGTGGGACATTAAGTTAAAATAAACAGTAAACTAAATTTGGA
>JABUQX010048265.1:20000-30895 GCA_015478945.1 Trachelipus rathkii
ATGAAAAAAAGTATCAAATTTTATTTCAAGAAAAACCAAACTAGAGAGAAAGAAGAATCAGTTAGAACAATTTAATTTTGTATCCTTCAGAAATTTACTTAAGGAAAAAATTAATTAAATTTGAGATGTGGAAAAATTAACATAAAAATAAAAGAAAATGAAGAATTAGTCAGATCAAAAGTTCGTTCGAATTTTCATCTAATATTACTGTAGCATAAATTAATATTATAACATTTTAAATATTTATAAGTTGATTGGAAAGCAGTAAACTTCTAAATGCCAAAGAATAATCTGAATAACCCCCCCCAAAAAAAAAGATTATATATATATATATATATATATATATATATATATATAGGTTATATATATATATATATATATATGTATACACATATATATAGTGCTGCTGCTGCTGCTGCTGCTGCTCTTCTCGCAGTCTTATGTATCTATAGTATATATATATATATATGTATAACTCATATATATAATAATAACTATATAATATATAATAACATAATATATATATATATATATATATATATATATATATATATATATATATATTAAATTTTAATATAAATATATATATAAATGTCTAATAACATTATATATACATATAACAACCAATATATATAACAACATAACATAACTATATATATACTTTATATATATATATAACAACAATAACTTAACAATAATATATATATATATATATATCAAGGACGTATACCCATATAGGGTAGGCAGGGTAGGTAACTTCTGCCCAATATTTATGGTTCTTATAAATAAAAAAATTATATGCTAAAAGTGTACTAAATTATTACAATTTTATATAAAAGTGAAAAACCTACAATAATAATATTTGCAATTATAATAATTAAAATCATTTGAAAATTTTCACTTCTACTCTGATCTTGAGTAAAATTCTAAGCTATGGGCGAAAACAGAAATTCATTTTTCAAATAATAATATTATAAGGGACCGGGCAGTAGTCTCTCCTACCTTGCATGTAGAAACGAAAATTTATGAAGGTTTTCGTTCGTTTCTCAAGAAAGCGTAGGAAATAATTTTAAAGTTGAGAAAGAATTTTGAATAGGTCTCTCTCTCTCTCTCTCTCTCTCTCTCTCTCTCTCTCTCTCTCTATATATATATATATATATATATATATATATATATATATATATATATATATATATATATATATAATATATATATATATATAACTACTACTATATATATATATATATATATATGGATCATGTCTGTTATCTGCCTCCACCTCCATATACATATCGATTGCATGGATCCGAACACATTTCCTAAAAGTCAAATAAAACTGTAATTAAAATTATAAAAAAAATTTAATAAAAAAAATAAAAACAAATCGATATTTTTGGGGGGGCTTCACACCTAAGCTAACAAAAATTACGAGAATTCATTTCAGTTTAAAATTGATTTATGTACCTAAAGTTTGCAATTATGAATGTAGATGCCATGTACACTTTTTTTTTTTAATTAAACAAATACCATAGAGTGGTATTCATGATTATGTACCTAAAGTTTGTAATTATGAATGTAGACGCCATGTACATTTTTTTAATTAATCAATACCATAGAGTGGGATACATGATGCCGCGAATGCACTGCAGACCGCACGAGGGCTACCGCGTGCTCCCAGCAAAACCGTTGCCTAAAATTAATATTAATTCTTATTTTTTTTCTGTGTTTTATTTTCAAAAAAAAAAAAGTAAAAACTAAAGTTTCTCAAAATAATTAGTTAATTACTTTAACCTTCGTTGTTTGATATACGGTCTAGACTTTAACCGTTATTTTTATATTTGTGATTTATTACACTTTGCATTGTTTAAAAAAAAAAATGCTTCTGGCACCTGCGCTCTCTTGTCACGTTGTTCGAAAACGTAAATTATGAAAAAAAAATTGACTTAAGCTTAATTGGAGGCGGATAATAGACATGAGCCATATATATATATATATATATATATATATATATATATATATATATATATATATATATATATATATATATATATATATATATATATAATATATATATATATATATATATATATATATATATGACCAGCCTTCAGATTAGGAGACACCTGTATCTAAAAAAACTACGATAGCTACAAAAAAATGAATAAATTTTTGAACTCCGCGAACATTTTAATGTCAAAAACAAATATTGTAATAGTTATTAATTACACCTTAAGTATTATTACTTTATTAGTTATAATAACATCATTGTGCGTACTGCTCCTGGCAGCGAAACATTAATAAAATTATATTACAAAAAAAAAAAATTTTTTTACTTTTTACTGTCAATTATATCACGTGTCACTTCCATGTTACATATCTCTTTTATGAAATCAACAAATCTGTTGCATGTGTTGTGCTGTTTTTTCCAGATATACGAACACAAATGTGAATGAAAAACATCGTTTTTTATTCCTGTTTTCGGTAGTTTCTTTATATATATATATATATATATATATATATATATATATATATATATATATATATATATATATATATATATATATATATATATATATATATATATATATATATATATATATATATTTTTATATTATATTATATATATGCTTTATATATATATATATATAACATATACATATAACAATAACAATATATATAACAACAATATATATATTTATATATATATATATATATATAACATATATAACCTTAATAATATATATATATATTTATATATATATTCTGCTATATATATATATATATATATATATATAATATATATATATATATATATATATTAGGTTATTCTATGTTAGGTTAAGTTAGATTAGGTTACTTAGGTTAGGTTATGTTACGTTAGGTTTGATTAGGTTAGGTTTGGTTTGGTTAGGTTAGGTTACTCTATGTTAACTTATTTTACGTTAGGTTTCTTTAATCACTTATTTTTGACCACTCTCCTTTAATTGTTTCTGTGTGTGCTCCTGTTTCGTCAATTTCAACTACCTTATCTTCACCTCCTAATTTTTCTTTGCTATTCATTACAGCTATCTCACATATCTCTCTACAAAAGTTAAACCAGTCTGATATTGTTGCACTAGCTAATCCGAGGATTCTTTTACTTGTCTTGATGCTAGATCATTCACAAAACAATAAATTATTTGAAGCACTACTTTAATGGGTAGACGAATCAGATAAAAAAGAATTCTTTGAAACAGCCGAATATTTTATCTGACAATTTTTTTTAGTACATCTAAAAAAAATGCTTTTAATTTGTATACTGAACACTGACGTTTGCAGTTTGCACATTTCTTTTCGCTCATTAAAAAAAATCGAAATTTTGAACAAAACCTAAGATCTGTGCTCATTACTAATTGAATCAAATAAATCCTTCAGCCACATATTCAAGGGAGAACTTGAACATTCAAACTGCTTGAAAATTTTTAGTAACAATATTTAAAATGCAACTAGTAGTAGGAAGGGGATATTGGACACCCAAAATGGGGGAAAAAATGATTACCCAAATTTTTACTCCATATTGGAGGCCTCCCTTGGGGGAAAAAAAATTTTTACCTGCCCTTGACCTTTTTTGACCTTGACCTTTTTTGGGCCCAAATTTTTACCTGCCCTTGACCTTTTTGGGCCTTGACCTTTTTTAGCCTTTACCTTTTTGGGCCTTGACCTTTTTTGAGAACCCAAATTTTTCGGCGAACCCTTTTGTATTCTACGGTACAATTTTGGCAACCCTAATTTTTTGGGGCAACCCTAATTTTTTGGCAAACCTAATTTTTTCGGCAACCCTAATTTTTGCAACCCTTCGAAGAAGGGTTGCGCCAAACGGTTGCGTAAGCAAGCGTTGTACGTGTCCCCCCCTTATTTTCGACCAAACCTTTGGTCTTCCATGGGTCAATTTTGGCCCACCCTAATTTTTGGCACCTTTAGGGGCTTAGCCCTATTTTTTGTTATTTCGGTCACATCTACACCCACACACACACAACATAGCCTACACCCAGCCTCCATATAGCCTACACCCAGCCTCCACATAGCCTACACCCAGCCTCCACATAGCCTACACCCAGCCTACACCTAGCCTTCACCTAGCCTACACCTACACCTAGCCTCCACCCATCCTTCACCTAGCCTACACCTACACCTAGATTCCACCCAGCCTTCACCTAGCGTACACCTATACCTAGCCTACACGTGCCCCTACAACTTTGATGACGTCATCTTTGTTGGCATCTATATTGATGATTCAGCTTTGATGACTCAGATTTATTGATGGTTCAAGTTTGATGGTTCCCAATCACCGTAAGAAGAATCTAGGGATGTTCTATTAGTGTTCTATGAGTATTCTATGAGTATTAGATGAGTGCCAGGTGAGTGCCAAGTGAGTGCCAATGAGTGCCAATGAGTGCCAAGTGAGTGCCAATGAGTGCCAAGTGAGTGCCACATAGTGCCAAGTGAGTGCCACATAGTGCCAACTGAGTGCCACTTTTTTCAAGCCTTTTCTAGCCTCCCCTGAGCCTAGAATAGCCCTAATATGGGTGTCTACCCCTAGGTTATAAGGTATGAGGATTCGATTGGTGTATATTACAAGCTGGTAGGATGCTTCCTTCTATGAGTTAGTATTTTTCTAACACTTATAGCACGACAGAATATACATCTAAAGAGTTACACATTTGAGACAGTGCCCGCAAACGTTTCAGAGTCCGCGTCCGCAGGTGAACACCGTCGCGAAATCGCCCGCCGCGTGCGCCCGCAGGCGCAATATTCCCCGCCCGCCGCGTGCGCCCGCAGGCGCAATATTTCCGCGTAACCGCCGCCGCGTGCGTCCGCAGACGCAATATTACCGCGTGAACAAAAAATATGATATCAATGTAAACTATTCAAGAATTTCTTTTCAAATATACTATGATTTATTTTACTACAATTGTGATGAAATTTTATTAAAAACATATACATTACATACCTTAAAGCAGTAAATCAGTAAATCAATAGAGGTGTTACCTAACACCAAAGGGATTAGTATGCTTTTGTTTTACTGCTTTACTGCTTTAACCTATCTGTTTTACTGCTTTAACTCTGCTTTACTGCTTTAACTCTCTGCTTTACTGCTTTAACTCACTGCTTTAATGTTTTAACTCATATATTTATTAACATTATGTTTTCTTTTATATTTTTTATTTTTGTTTTATTACTTTTTATTTATTATTATTTCTTTTTTTATTTTTGTTTTAATACTTTTTATTTATTATTATTATTTTATTATTATTTTATTATTATTTTATTATTATTTAAAAATTGTAATGTAAGAAAAACACACGCAGTGTCTGTTATATAAACATTTTATTTTAATAAAAAATTGTACGAAATTTTTTTAAAAACCTTTTTATATACACTAGTTTTAGGGGTAGTAAAATCGCATTTTTCATTTTAAAGCACTTATTACATAATTAGAAACTATAAAATCATTGACATACAAATTTTCAGCATCAAATATATTTACAAGTTTATTAAAACATACATTATTTAAAAAGCACATAATGAAATAAATACAGTAGACTCCACACAAATTAGAATATAAGGGTTGAACAGGGTAAGACATAGTTTTTACACAACTTACATTATTATATTTTAAAAATAAGGTGATATAATGATTATTTCTATTTTTATTTTGTTAAAGAATCAATTATGTGAACAGCATCGTTTTTTGCTCTATAAACGGAAATCCAATGTCCTGTTGAGGTGATGTGACGAGGTAATGTATTGAATATGAAGCATGTATCCTTCTCCAGCTTTACAGAGTTTATTTCGTTAATAGCGAACACTCCTAAAAAGCGAGTTTCATTTTAAACACCGTTTTTATTTCCTCTTCATTCATCTTTAATAATTCAAAAGTACGTTGCGTACTCTGTCAATTTCAATGAGTTAAGGAGGATGCTCAAGGTAGACCACTACAGTGATGGGTGTTTGTAGACTTGATCCAAAGAGAGACTTAGTCTAAGGTACCCTTTCTCAAATGTTTAAATGATAGGCGTTACAAGCTGAAAGGTCGGCTGTGAGATCATAGGCATATAAATTACTATTCTTTGCGTATTCCTCAAGATTTAAGCCTGTCCCACTATCATTACATGATACAGTATTGGCTATTAAGTCGTAAAAAGGACGAGTACAGAGAGATAGGTCTCCGTTGTATAACATTTCATAATCACGTCCATGAGGAAGTCCATTCACATGTAAACTGATACCTCTAAGCCCGAAAGGTGTGAATTTATAGGGTGATTTTTATAATTCCCGGAGTAGGCTTCATGTTCGACAATCCTTATTATTACTTTCTGTAGTAAATTTCCGTTCACAATGTTTGGGATATTGATACTCGATAATCCTTGAGTGAAATTAAATATGCTTAGTTTCAACTCTCTTAATAGGGTACTTTGCTGTAGTATTCAAAAGCGAATTTTCAATTTCCAAATGACGCTGTGGTGATAATTTCACTTTTCTGACATAGAGATAAGCCTCCAACAGTTTGAAAACAGGTTCTGGACATACAGCTGTAGCAGTAAGTTTACTTTTTTTTATTTTAAGAACAAATTTAGGATTTGAACGTGATAAAATGATTCTAGTATCTACAGATGGTAGAATGAGTCTTTCTTGATCCTGAGAGAAGATATCGCCATTTAATCGACCGTAAAATTCATAAGTATTATTTATGACTTTGGCTGCTTTATCTATATGTGCAGCTTCATCTTTGAACTATAAAAACCACATGATTGGAGATGAGACTGTTTAGCGTCGTCTGAATAATTTAACAAATGCTCTATATAGCTTCTATAAGGATAATTAGGCTGACGCCCCTAGTGAAGTTCCGTTAAGATAGACTTCAACCTGTGTGAAACATGTATACAGGAAATTTGATTCTGTATACACTATATGGTCATCACCCGAAGGAAGATCTGTACCATCAGGTTTTGTCAATTTCGTTTTTACATAAAAACTGATTAGAAGTGCCTGGAATATTGAACTCTAGAGGAACATCTGTATTGGTAATTGAATGCAGAGGGTTAATACTGATAAAGTTGGAATCGCTAACGCTAATCTGTGTAGGGTTCATGGAGAAGAGATCCAATTCACTCTTACAACAATCAGGACTAGAAGGATGAAGGAAATGCATCTTGCACGTGCGAGTTCTGGTCGTATAATGAACATTTTCATGAAAAACATTACTTATATACAGTAATACACAACTCGTATAAAAGTTATCAGTTAGTAATTAAATAGCAAATACATCAATACATTTTTTTTCTTTGGGGGTTTTCCTTAGCCTTTCTTTATGACAATCTTCTTGGTCCCTCGACCTTGACCTGACATTTTACGTCTTATTTTACGCTTAACATCATCCAACATCTCATCTGAAACATCGGCAATACGTCTTTTTAATGCTGTACGAGGATTATTTCCTGCAGCAATATCTTGAATAGTATGCAAACCTGTTCTTACAGCTTTTTTACCTGTATATTCCCACCTCTTCCTGAGTAGAGGCCTTGCACTTCTCCATGCTTGGCAAAAAAATCCACCAAGGCCAGCCTCACTGCATTTTTGATCCTCCTGAATAATACCCTTTCTTCGTCCATTATTACAGGAGTATCTTTCTTATACTATCTTTACACTGTGAGAGTATGTTAAGGAATGAAAAAATATATCTGACTACAGCTCTTATATATTCCATTATGCTGTAATTACTACATCTGTTTCTTTCTAATATGAACTTTGCATAACAATGCACCGTATGTAAAGGGGAAGGGATTTCCTTCTACATCTTTTATATGCACGCGAACAGAGTCAAAATTTGATCTATTCAGAGGTAGATAATGAACATTAGGAAATGTTATAACTTTACTCTCTTTGGGAAAATATACTACTCTTAATAAAGGAGCTTTAGTATTACCTACATATTGATGATCAATTATGTTTGTATATACATAAGCCATACCTGGGTGGTTGAGCATCTCGGACGGGGTACATGTATAATGCAGTACTCGGTCTGCGTCGTCTTTTTGTTCATGTGGAGTCATACGGTTATTCTCCACAGATAGTATAACCCTCTTCAACATAGTAGGGATATCATGAAGTATATCCAACTCAGCCTCACGTCTACGGATATGTCTACGTTGCCATGGAGCTGATCGGTGGGAAAAACATATAGAATTAGGTTTACGCTTTTTGATCTTAAGAGAACTTGTGCATGCACCTCCTTGTGATACCATATCAGTTTGTATACCAAGTCCTTACACATGATACTCATATCAAAGAGATCGTTTAAATGACTAAAAATAGCAGGTACCGATTTAAAATATGACCTTCGCAAAGTAAATTCTTCAATGAAGTATTCTTTTGTACCAAATGTGGTCGTATTCAGCTTTGTACCAATTGTAGTCCTTTTCAGATCACGAGTATCTTTCACTTGTAATATATTTTCAACACATTCTACACGTCTGTACACTTCCATCCAGAATAGGTGTGAGGTATTTTCTATGTCTGTATTTAATATCATTTCACATAATCCCTACTTCGTATACCTCTCTTTCAAGTTGTATAAGTTCATTAACACAGTTGTAAAATCGGAGAGTTTATTATGTAAATCCAAAGAGGCTGAAGACGGAAGAGAGTTAAATAAAAGTGATCACTCTCCATGATTATAATGGCAACTGATTAATGATTCTTAATTTCACTTGCTTTTATATAAGTATTAAACTTAGCAGGGTATCCCCTCCATTTCACCAGATACTGTTTACTACGGCCTCGACCTTTTGAACCTAATATTTTTTCTATTTTATATTCGTGAGTTACAGGGTTGAACCTTACTTTTTGTATTTCTTGTTTATAGAACCTCCTTTATTTTTTCACCATTTAAATCCTCCAGATAATATAACTTTAAACTTCTCCACTAGTCACTGGTATGGGCGTATATTAGAACTTTAAAAGCCAGTAGTCCATCCAGTTCATATCCTTTTTCTAAATCACTTTCTTCTGTTCGGGGTACTCTTACATAATCGTTTACCTTTATTCCTGAATTATCTTTTATTTTGTTTTCTTTTTTCATGCAGATATGTTCGATGGCCTCTAGTTTTTGACATTTCTAAAGGAGTTGTCTTTATAGTTCTATGGTAAGATCTGTTATAAGAATAAGCTAGATCGTTCAGTATATCAATATATTTAAAAGTATTCATTTTAGTAAAATACCTGTGCATGCGTTCTTTAATAGTACGCTGTACTCTTTCAACTATAGCTGCTTTGTTTACGGAAAATGTATTGTAATAGCTTATACCATACTCCCAGAGCAACTCTTGAAACTCTCGACCCTTGAATTCCATTCCTGAATCTGTCCAAAATGATTTAGGGTTTCTCCGCACATCCTCTATAATTTCAAGTACAGCATCGGCAACTGTAGCTGATCTTTTATCTTTTATTGGCTTCAACCACAAGTATCTAGAGTATACGTCAATAGTAAAAAGTATGTATTGAAATCCTTCATTATAAGAACTATATTTAATCATTTCGGATAAATCTAATTGCCAAACACTATCGAGCTGCGGAGATATGGTTTTCCGCGTAGGAAATTTTTTCTTACAGGTTTATGTAGAGTAAATGGCTCTTCGCCCTCTAAATATGCTTTTAACTCTTTTTCTCAATATTAAGATACCTTAAAGCAAACCTAGTGAAACCCCCAAAACTATTTGGTTTCCTCAGATTGAAGTAATACTTATCAACTACACTCCTTTGCCTCCTTATTATTTCACTGATCCATGTAAACATATATATATATATATATATATATATATATATATATATATATATATATATATATATATATATATATATATATATATATATATATATATATATATATATATATATATAAAGTTAAAAAGGGATAAAGAAAAAGGTCTAAAATAACATATTTATTTATATACAAGCATTACAACTAAATAAATATATATATGATAATACATAATTACGATTTAATCCAAATAGGTTTATTATAAGGTGTTTTTCTCATTCTTCCTCTGGTAACACGTTTAAATTTATCTGAAGCGTAAGAAGTGCCTGAGGGACTTGAATCAGGTCTTGGCATCTTTGGGATATTATCCAAATCTGCTAATCGCTGTGTATTTAAGATTAATGTTCTGGGAAAATTAATAGTCTGAAGTTCCTGTTTGATCTCATTCCATCCTTTTACAGGGCCTTTCTTCCAGTTACGTGAGAGATCAGCTATCAAATCCACAATATTTGATCCTTTAACTATTTCATCATCAATTACGATCTGCCCTGCTTCATTCAAAGATAATTGTTCTTTTAAAATATTATATAAAGCTATTCCTGATTTACGCACTCTAATAGGTAAGCTCTCCTCTAGGATATTTTTAAATTTATCTTCATTTTTCACTTCAAGTTTTACTTCATTAGGAATATCTACATTATCGGTTAGCGGGCTACGTAGGGATGGATGTAGGTGCAATTCTTTAAGATCTATCAATTTTTGTATGGCATCTTGGTATAAGATGCGTTTCTCATGGATGTTAATGTCTGAATTTAATATTCTGTACACTTCTTTCTCGTAATAATTATTTATCTGTTCAACTTTAGGATCATATAAGCTATGAGGTAGAGGCTGCTGAAAAGCTAATGAATCGTTCACAATATAAGGATTCTGTTGGTGCAGCTGTTGTTGCTGATGTGAAAGAGGTTGTAATGTCATTGCATTGGGCTGTAATATCTGCGTATATGGGGGTTGTGAATGATGAAACTGTGATTGTGGATTTTGTGCAAGGTGCGGCAATAACTGGCCATATTGAGGTTGTGAATGATGAATCTGA
>JABUQX010048266.1:2500-7500 GCA_015478945.1 Trachelipus rathkii
AGGAACATTCAGACAAGATATGGGATAACTTTTTAGAGGTGTCATAGGCCAAAGAGTAGGAAAATGACGACGGCGAGTGGGGTCCAGTTGACGATAATCGATGAAAATATAGTGAACAGATTCCGTGGTATAGGAAGGCAAAATTTGCAGATGGGAGAAGGATCCCGTGACATGTAGTGGCTGTGGGTGATGTTGGTGTGGACAATGCGGAGACGTCCAAGTATCACCCCGTGCAAGGGATTTAGTCGGTGAGAGGAAGACCACTCACCAATGTTCGGCATTATATTGATAGGTTTTGCCCCTCGCTGATCACTCGCCAAGCACTCATGCCAGTAAGACCGGAAGACTTGTCGGAGAGCAGGATAATAATCAGTTGATGGGGAGGTAACTTGTGGAATGACATCTGAGAGGTAACTAGAACAGCTCCGGAAGGAGGAGGCGGCCATTCTGGCATTTTTGTCAGCGATTTCGTTGCCACTTACTTCTACGTGAAAGGGACCCAATATAGTGTAATTTGTTTCTTGCGAGAATAAAGCAACCGTAGAAATGCGTATACCATTGTGTTTTTAGAATTGGAGGTTTTAAGCGCTTGGTGGGTGCTGAGCGAATCTAAATAAATGACATACAAGTTGTCTTGATTAAGGAATAAAAATTCGAGAGAGGAAAACCACCATAGCCATTAATTATGTCGTAAAAATTGAAGGGATAGGGTATTTGACAGGCTAGGGAAGGAAAGACAGCAGATAGCCAGGCACACCCATACTGTTCCATGCTTTAGGGCCGTCAGTAAACACTGGTGTAAATCCACCGTAAACTGCTGAATGAGACAAGAATGATGCCTTTAGCAAGACAGCGGGATGGCTAGATTTGGAAAGAAAGAGGTCAGAACCAGTCACATGGTGGAAGCTGGGAAAAGTCAAGGTGTATATCCTTGATCATAAGAGAACGGCAGCACCATTTGCAAAGGGATGTTGAGGAAGTTAAAGATGTTATAAACTGTTTTTTGCAAATGGCCAGGAAGGAATATTATGAGGTTTCTCTTGCAGATTCGGTGTTAGAGCAGAAGATATTGGGGTTTGAAAGCGAAGATAACTTGGGCACATGATGTATTCCTTTGAAGAGCGAGTGTGTGACATCTTATCATATTCAACTTCAAGTCTCACCTGGGATGACGATAGGAAGGCTCCAGTGGAGATCCGGATCGCCTCGTTTTGAATAGGATCAAACAGTCGTAGTAGGGTTAGAGAGTCCTGACCATATATAACGCAAACATAGTCTAACTTCGAGTCGGATTTAGGGCTATCTGGAGCGTAAAAGTGTGATTGATGATATATATATATATATATATATATATATATATATTATATAATAATATATTATATTATATATAATATATTTCGAAATGCTATATTATATATATATATATATATATTATTAATATATATATATATTATATATTTTATTTTATTTATTTATTATACTTACACCCTTTCCCGCTTGAGCGGGGTAGTGGTACATACAGCCTCTCCCACTCACACCTCCCCTCATCTCGCCCTCACCCACCTCCTCCACCCCACTCTATCTCTCGCCAACACCCTACCCTCTTCCTCCCTCATCCCTTCCTCCTCCAGCATCTCCTTTATTCCATCCATCCACCTCCTTCTTGGTCTCCCCCTTCCTCTCCTTCCTATCACTCCGCCTCCCAAACTCTCCTAACCACTCTCTGTTCCTCCATTCTCACCAAATGTCCATACCATCTTAACATTCCTTTCTCCGCTCTTCCCACCAAACCATTCCTCCAATCACATCTCTCCCCATCGCACCCCTATTTCCTAATCCTGCTCCTTCTACTAACCATCAACCCGCTCTCAAACGCCTTTCATCTCCAAAATACTTCCAACTTCTTCCTGGACCTGGCATTCATTGCCTACGTTGACACAACTCCAAACGCTTCTTCAAAACAAATGCTTTCAAACATACCTATCTTCACTTTCTGTGATAAAGTCCCCCCCTATGTTAACTTGTCTCTGACCAAACAAAGCTCTCATTCTTTCTCCTACTCTATGTTCTATCTCCTCCTTCATCCCTCCCCCCTTACCCAAATCCATACCTAAATATCTAAACATCTTTACTTCTTCCAAAACTACACCCCCCACTCTAACCTCTAACCCCTCCCCCTCCTCTCTTTCCTCCTCTTCAAACACTAACACTTTACTCTTACCAGGATTTATTTTAAGCCCCTTTTGTCCGCACATTCTCTCAAACTCCCTCACCAAATACCTCAATTCTTCCGCGTTCTTTGCCACTAGGGCAGTATCATCCGCAAACAGTATCATGTTCACTTCCCTTCTATCATCCCCATTTGTCAATTCCACCCCCTCCCCTCCTCACCATTCCTCTGCAAAGCACTCTCCATAAACAAATTGAATAGCCACGGCGACATTACACACCCCTCCTCAGTCCTTCTCACCACCCAAAACATCTCACTCTCCCTCCTAACACTCTCACACACATTCTACTATTCTTATAAAAGGCCCTAATACCTTACCTAGTTTACACCCCCCACTCCATTGCTCCTCCAGTAAACCCTGCCACAATCACGCCCTATTCACTCATCAATATGCTTTCTCTAAATCTAAAAAACACCCATACCTTTCCCTTTCTCTCTATACTTTTTTTCCACAAGCATCTTTTAAGTGTGAACACCTTTTCCCACACACCCTCTCCCTCCCTAAAATCCTCCGTTGTTTCTGCACCATGGTTGTCTCCATTTTCCGCTCTCACTCTCTCAATCAGGATTCTACATACACTTTTCCTACCACACTTAAATAGACATATACCTCTATAATTCCTACATTTCCATCGCTATCCCCTTTCCCTTATCCAGGGGCAACCAAACATCCATACTCCCAATCCTGTGGTAACCTCACCATCTCCTCCAAATATATTATATAACCTGAACACCATTCCTCCACCCCATACTCCATTCTGTAAACATTTCCATTCCTCACCCCATCCAAAACCTGCTGAACTTCCCTTTTTTTCCTTTATTCAAAGCCCTACTAATTTCCAAATTTGTAATTTTTTTTTTTTTTTTTTTTTTTTTTTTTTTTTTTTTTTTTTTTTCATCCTCTCCCTCCTCTACAACTCAACCCAAAATCCTCGTATCTTGCACCACAACCTCTCCTCCCAAACCTACCTTACTTAGTAATCCACTAAAATACTCCCCCCACCTCTTCCTCACCTTTTCCTCTCCTCCTATCCACTCCCCATCTCCTCCCTTAATCCTCTCCCCCAACCCCTCTTTCTTCTTCCTTTTTTTATTTACTTCTTTCCAGAACATCTTGCTTCCCGATTCAAAATCTTCCGTCACCTTTCTACACCACTCATCTTTTGCTCTTCTCTTCGCCCTCTCCACCGCCCTCTTTGCTTCCACTCTAACCCTTCTATATTCCTCCCAGTTTTCCTCTCTCCTACTTCCCAACCATTTCACATAAGCCTCCTTTTTCCTTTTCACCACCTCCTTCACCTCCTCCCTCCACCATTCACTCCCTTTCCTTCTGCTTACACCACCCTTTTTACTCCTACATACCCCTCTAAGCCTCTTCACATACCGGCCTCTTTAAATCTCATCCCACTCCCCTCTCACCTCCCCAATTCCCGTCCTCTCACATCTCTCCACCTATCCTCCATCCCTCTCCTAACCCTCTTACACACTCCCGCCACCAATTTTCTCTATCTTCATCACCTCTACTCTCCTCTTTTCTCGCCTTTCCCTTAATCGTCACCTCCCCCTCCCACTCTTAACCTAGCTGCCACCAGATAGTGATCCGATATCCCCCTCCCCGCCCCTCTAAATACATTTACATCTAGTAATCTACCTCTATCCTTCCCATTTACACACACATAATCCAGTACCGCCCTTCCTCCCGTTATCTCACTCTTCCATGTATACTTATGATTATCACTTTTTTTGAACCATGTATTCCCCACTATCATTCTTTTTTCAACACACAACTCTATCAGACTTTCCCCAGACTTTCTCCATTAACATTCCTCTCCCCTACCCCAAATGGTCCTATTATTCTTCCCACCCCCTCCCTTCCCACTCCTGCATTCAAATCTCCCAATAGACAAATTTTTTCATTTACCCCGAAACTTTCCCAACACTCATTCACCTCATTCCAAAATCTCTCTCTCTCCTCCTCCCTCGTTCCATTCACTGGTGCATAAGCGCAGATAAACACCCACATTTCCCCCCCAAATTTCACTTTTACCCACATTACCCTCGAACTCACCTGTCTACACACCCTTACCTTCTCCCACACCTCTTTCCTCATAACTATTCCCACCCCTTCCCTCCCCCTCACTCTCTCATTCACCCCTGAAATCATACCCTTGTATTTCCCAAAATCCAACTCCCTCTTTCCCTTTAGCTTAGTTTCCGTAACCCCTAACACATCCAACCTTTTTTCTTCGAACATTAACCCTACTTCCTCCCTCTTCAAATCCTCGTTTGCCCCTCTCACGTTCATACATCCCACCCTTATTACCTCTCTCCTCCCCATCTTTCCCTTCTTCTATATCTATTTTCACTCACTCTTTTTCACTTAGGCTGTACGTTTTGTGGGACACCCCACCGTAGGCACCTCCCAAAACCTACGGCCACCACCCCGCTCACGAAACACACCCCAAATAATAACAATAGCAATAAAAAGGTTAAAATTATAATACAAACCAATACAATAACAATAAAAAGGTTAAAATACAATATAAAATTCAAAAGGTTAAAACCCACACTCCCTCAATTTATATTTATTCCCTACCCCTTCCCCCCTTCTCCCCTCTCCCCTCCCAAAGATTTACCCCCGCTAAAACTTTATTCTTAGTATTTTTTCTTAGTATTCTTCTTAGAATTTTCTCTTAGTATTTTTTTCTTAGTATTTTTTTCTTAGTATTTTTTTCTTAGTATTTTTTTCTTAGTATTTTTTCTTAGTATT
>JABUQX010048266.1:12500-15000 GCA_015478945.1 Trachelipus rathkii
TATATATATATATGTAGTATATATATATATATATATATATATATATATATATTATATATATATTATAGTATATATATTATTATATATGTGTGTGTATATATATAATATATATATATATAAATTATATATAGTATATTATATATATATATTGATATATATATTATATATATATATATATCAATATATTATAGTATATATTATATATATATATATATATATATATATATATATATATATATATATATAGCAATTAAACAACTGCGAATAGAGGCACATTTTATTCTCTCCTGTTGGGTTTTGAACCCGAACCCTTTCTCTTGGTATAACAGGTGTTTCACTACTTTACCACGATGAGCTAAAATGAAACTTAACTTTGAAAGAATACTTTCTACACAAAGTAAGATTTCCAAAACTGTGAGTGTATTAGTAGTTGTAAAATTGTTATTGATACATTGTTATTACATTGATAAATTGTTATTACATTGATACATTGTATTACATTGATACATTGTATATAAGTCTTGTCAAAGGTTATCCGTCCCCCAGAGAGCATTAACATGTCTTATTTTAACCAAAATAAAAAAATAATTACATGTCTTATTTTGGGAAGAAAATATTCTTTCAAAGTCAAGTTTCCTTTTAGCTCATCGTGATCAAATGGTGAAACACTTGCTCTAAAAACGGCAAGGGCTCAAAACCAAGCAGGAGATAATAAAAGGACGCTTTATATATATATATATATATATATATATATATAATATATATATATATACTATATATATATAGTATATATTATTATATATATATATATATATATATTATATATAATTATATAACTTGAAAACAATTTATTTATCTCTAAATAATTTAAATAAATATTATTAATATTAATAATATTATTAGATAAATATAAAACCGAACAAAATTATTTTCCTCTAGAAAATAAATACCGAAAACAAAATATGATTAATAAATTTTTGGAATGAAACGAAACCAAAAAAAATATAAATTTTTTTTGAGAATTTATTCAAGCTTGAGTAAAAAAATGTTTGAAATGTCAAAAAAACTCACAGATAAATTTTTAATTTTTTTTGAGGAAAAGTTATTTCAGTATTTTTAGTTTTGAAATATGAATTAACTTGTTTTGTTTCTATTAAGTGAGGAATCTTTGAAATAGTTGACTCGGTCCTACTTTAAGTGGATATAATATATAAATATATATATGTTATATAATATATATATATTATATAATATATATATTTTTTAAATATTATACACTTTTATAATTAAAATATATATATATATATATATATATATATATATATATATATAATATATATATTATAATATATATATATATATTTTACAGTTTACACCACCGCTCACGGGCAAAGCCCTATTCAAGGAGGGGTGGTTACATTCAACAAAATTTCAACTAACGCAAATTACGAAGAGCACAGACGCAGGTTTAAAAGTGAGGGAGATTAAATTTGAGTAGGAAACACAGAAGATGTAAAGAATTCCACAGAACGAGGTGGCAGGAAAGGAAAGGAGGCGCCGCAAGCGAATAGTCTGGAGTTTGCTAATATCAACACAAAACTCATGTGAAGACACAGCACCCCTTGTGCTAACAGGGCCGTCTTAAAAGGAAGGTGGACGCGAGTGGAAAGTTCCCTCGAGCCCTTGCCGCTACGGTAATCATATAGAAAAGAGGATAAAGCACCAACATCGGCCGCAAAGATTGAGGGTCAAGTGAACTAGAAAGTAAAGGACAGTTTTATAAGCCTTTTGCTTTTGACTCGACCCTATCCAAAGCCGGGTGAAACCTGAGCCCCCAGATATGAGAGCAGTACCCCATACAAGGGCGGATGAGACCCTTGTATAACTGGAGTAATTGTGAAGGAGGAAAAAAAGTCTCGTAGTCTAAACAGAACTCCCAGTTTCTTTGAGGGCGCCCTAGCAACCATTGTGGTGTGAGGTTTCCAAAGACATTTTTTTGTTTATGTTAAGGCCAAGGAGTTATATTGTCAACAGGAGGACGAGAGAACCGTCGCAAGAGATAGGAAAGTTAGAAGTGTCTTAGAGTAGGAGATTTGTAGAAGTTGAGTTTTTAAAAGAATTAAATTTCACAAGGGTTGAAACGACCCCACCCGGAAATTCCATCCAGATCAGCGAGAATGAAATCGGAAAGATTAAGACGAGAGGCAATTCTAGGAGTAAAAGAAGGAGCAGAATTTTGAATGAGTTGAAGAATGAAGGTCGAGTCATCATAGGCATATGAGTGGATAGAGTTTGATGTGCAACGAGAAGAATCATTAATGAAAAAAAAAAAAAAGAAGCAAGAATAAAAGTATGGAGATAGAACAGACCGCTGAGAAACCCACTATTGACAGAAAGAAGAAGAAGGCCCCATCAACACAGCCGATATTGAGCGATTTGAAAGAAAGCTAGACATAAGTAAGCAAAGAGAAGGAGGAAACCCAAGGGGGAGCGTTTTAGA
>JABUQX010048266.1:22500-25000 GCA_015478945.1 Trachelipus rathkii
AAGGTTGTCAGGTTGTTTCCTCTGTAAGCGAAAGAGATTAATAAAATTACTAAAGATAATCTACATACGCTGAAACAATTGTAATTCAGAATGTACAGCGAAAACAGCAAAAAAAGAATGTACAGCGAAAACAGCAAAAAATATAAATCAATTTATAGAACAAATGTGAACAATATAATACCTTTTTTTGGTGGAAAGCAAAACTACTTCTCCTTCTGAGCTTTTAGAGGTCGTTAATTTTTTCACCGACGTATCTGTTGATCATCTTAAGTTCAAGTTGTATAGGGTAATGCACGTAACTTTTCCAGTCTCATCAATAACGCACCAGTCGTAGTTTTGAGAGCAATAAAGTTCAATTTAGATATAAGTATGTCGCATTAACTGACTATCTTCGGAAAGAACAAATTTATATATGTTTACCTATATATTTTATACTATATATATATAATACTACTATATATTAGGCTAAATTCACATACTTTAACACCGAACATATTACACTCCTCTATAATAGGTATATACTATATATATATATAATATATATATACTAATATATATATATATATATAAATGATTATATATATATAGTTATATATATATATACTAGTATGCTGTCATCTTTGGGTGTCGTTCTCTCGGGCTTGGCATGCGATGGCTGTTATATCATATATATATATAATTATATATATTATTATATATATGTATATATATATATATATATATATAATATATATATATATATATATATATATAATATATATAGGGGGTTATCGGTTGTGGGGTTTTTCGTCGAGGGGGATGAACCCACACTCGACGAAACCAAAACAGTGAGGTCAATGTAGCGTTCTTGTAAAGCCCTCATGGTGGATTTTTCTGATTACTAAGATTGTCTCACTGGGGGTATAAGTATAAAGAGAGGGGGGCTTTCTTTTTACACTTGCGTTAAATGTTTCTTCTACTACTTTTCTGTTCCGATGTATGCTACGCACCTCACCCCAATTTGCGGGATAGGATTATAATATATATATATATATATATTATTATATTATATATATTTTGTTGCGGGGATATATATATATATATATATATATATAACGCTATATATATATAGTATATATATAATATATATATATATAATCAGTATATATATATTATCGGCGTCCTGTGGAGGCTGCTAGCACCACTGATGAAACCTAAGCATCTTCCGGGAAGAAACGCCACTTTATCGTGACAACTCTCACTCTCTTCAACATCAAATATCTCTCTATTGAAGGTGGTTATTCAAGATCAGAATTTAATCCATTCAAATTGGTGACCACCTGAAGTGACCATGAACACCCATCAAATATGATTACGAACACCCATCAAATCACCGAACAACCATCAAATCAAGTTTCTTCTACTGGGCGCTACTCTGTTCGGTCATCATGTGCCGCCTGCACCGTACTTCTCAGGCTTCTGCAGGTGCGGACCTACTGCACGTAAGAGTACAGAGTGGTCGAAGCCTTCTCTGTGACCTTAATGTGTGCACACCTAAATCTCACCTGACAGCTACGCGTTACTACCCGACGTCCTCCAGGTCCGGAGAGCGGAGTGTGCTCACGGCATTGTCACTGGGGGTGGGGGAGTTCTGTGACGTCTATGTAAAGTCGTTTTATGGTTTAAAACTAACGAACACCCTAGAGTAGACCGCATAGTATATCAGTTGTCGGGTTCTCTCGGCCTCTAGGTGGACGACAGGGGGACTTCGTCCTCCCCCCTCTGTCCCCATCGGCTCGAGCCCCTTGCTATAAAAAAATTGAAGTTCAAGAAACATATATTTCCATTAGGTGGATCGAGCCGACGGGGGACAGAGGGGGACGAAGTCCCCCCCCCCCCGTCGTCCACCTAGAGGCCCAGAGACCCGACAACTGATATCTATGCGGTGTAGCTCCTAACGGTTCGTTAGTTTTATAATCATAAAACGACTAAAATATATATTTTATATAAAATTATAATATATATATATATATGTTATAATATATATATTATATATATATATATATATATATATATATTTATATATATATATATATATATATATATATATAATATAATATATAATATATATATATATATATAAATATTGTGATTTTCGTAGCGTTTTTTTGTTTTTTTTGGTTTTTTATTAAAATATAAACTTAAAATGTGCGTCAATTTGTAAAAAAAATATTTACAATGAATATTTTAAAAACCATCTTCTGTAAACTTGAATGTTTATAATTTTAATACACTACTACATGAACTTTAGTGTGAACTACACCACAATCCCCATCTAATTAATTAATTAAATAACTAATCATGTAATATATATATACTATATATATATATGATATATATATATATATATATATATATATACTATATATTGACTATATAATATATATATATATATAGTATATAATTATATATACCTATATATATATATATAGTCGGTGCCTCTGAAGAGCCCCAATCCATA
>JABUQX010048266.1:35000-37500 GCA_015478945.1 Trachelipus rathkii
TCTGTCTGTCCTGTCTGTCTTGTCTGGTCTGTCTTCTGTCTGTCTGTCTTGTCTGTCTGTCTCTCTCTCTCCTTCCTCTCTTATCTCTCTCTCTCTCTCTCTCTCTCTCCTCTCTCTCTTCTCTTTCTTCTCTCTTTTCCCTTTTCTCTGCTCTCTCTCTCTCTCTCTCTCATCTCTCTCTTATATATATATATTTATTAATATATATATATATATATTATATATATATATATATATATATATATATATATATATATATATATATATTATATATATAATATATAATATTATATTAGAATATATATATATATATATATATATATATATATATAATTGAAAAAGTACCTACTTATATTTTTAAACCGCTGATAATTGAAATTTTTTTTTTCCTTTTTTACGTCACGAATACCAACCTATAAGTGTAATAATAGAAACCTCTAAGGACTGTAGACAATATGCAAAATTAATTCGAAATCTAAAATTTAATATTTAGTAAGATGTGAATTTTCATTTTCATCTTCTTATCAATTAAATACTATTAATATTAAATTTACCCTAGCTGAACTTTAATAAAGTTGGTATGCCTTGTTCGCTAGCCTTTTCAAATTTTATGAAAACATGTTAAATCAGTTGTTTCGTTTTGTCAAATAACGTGGTTGGTATAGAAAATCTCTCTTAATTATATTGTGTTTGTAAAGTTAAATCAAAATTAAAATATTTAAGTGCATGGAATATATATATATATATATATATATATATATATATATATAATATATATATATATATATATATAATATATATATATATATATATATATATATATATATATATATATATATATATATATATATATATATATATATATATATATATATATATATATATATATATATATTATATATATATATTATATATATATAATATATGGTTGAAGTCTTAGAACGTATGTCGCACAACGAAAGTTAAAGTAATGAACTAAATATTTTGAGAAATTTTAATTTTTTACCTTTTTTTTTTGTAAAATAAAACACGAAAAAAAGAAGAATTAATTTTAATTTTAAATGAGCTTCTAACTGATATATATATATATATATATATATTATATATATATATATATATATATATATATATTATATATATATATATATATATATATATATATATATATATATATCTATATATATATATATATTATATATATTATATATATATTATATATGGTGATATTTGGTTTAAAACCACAACTATCATCCACAATCCATATCTCAAAATCTACAATAGCTACAGCGAAAAGGAAATACATTTTTTGGAATCCTTGTAAGATTTTAGTTACACAAATGTAAAAAAAAAATAATAAATATAAAATAATATTGGCTATTTTTTTTTAGGAGCAAGGACAATATATATATATATTATTTGTAAGGTATTACACGGGTAATGTAGGGGGCTCGAGCCGACGGGGAACCCAGGGGGGACGTTTTCCATCCCCGTAGGGGAGGTGGCGGAGGAACCCCGCGACAACACAAATACGCAAAGAGCGGGGGTTCCCGGAGACCTCCCGGGAGGGGGGGAATTAAGTCCTACCCCGTAGTTCCCCGGAAGGGCGAGAGACCCCGACTCTGCCATCCGGTGCGGTATACCCTTGGGTTATTCTTTAGTAAAAATAAAAAAAAAAGGAAAATTTAATAGAAAGTCTATTTATTTTAACGAGTTACCCCATTAAAAGGTCTCTAAATAGGCTCTCTAAACATATTACTAAATTATTAACAATCAGTTTTTTTATTTTTTTTATTTTTTTTACATTTTCATATGTAAAAATTTACCATGATTCATATATGTATTCCTTTTCGCCTGTAGCTATTGTAGTTTTTAGATATATATATTATATATATATATATATATATATATATATTATATAATATATATAATTATATATATATACTAATATATATATATATATATATATATATATATATATATATATATATATATATATATTTACATTTTCCGCACTAAAATTGGACCAACCCCCCATTCCAGCATGTAATTCCTTTTTTCTGTAGCTATTGTAGTTTTTGAGAATATGAGTTGTGGCTTTAAAACGCAATTACCTAATTATGCTTTAACAAACTTTAGTAGCATAAGTCAAATTTAAGAATAAATTGGCCAATAGCCTAATTTTTGTTCGCTTAGTGTGAATTTGAAAAAAAAATATATATCAATTCTTTTTACTCTTTTTCATTGTATTTTAAAAAAAAAAATTTTCCAAAATGAAATCGTATTATTTTCCAAAATGATTAGTATCGTTTTCGTAGTGCGACACACGTTCTAGACATTTACCTATATATATATATATATATATATTTTCCTATATATTATATTATAAATATATATATATATAATATATATATATATATATATATATATATATATATATATATATTATATATATATATATATATATATATATATATATATATATATAATATATATATATGGC